>JAODAL010059639.1:0-21363 GCA_025379985.1 Phyllomedusa bahiana
CCACCCCCCCGCTGCTTGTCAGGCCATGTGTCACTTCGTACTGCGTAATGGCATTGAGACGGTTGACAGGGAGGCCAAGCCGACGCTGTAACGGCGTCAGCCGGGACGAAACAGGGTGCGAACGGCGGAAGTGTGAGCTCAGACCTCGAGCCTTCCTCAGCAGGCAGTCGAGACCCGGGCAGCGCTTTAGAAATTTCTGGACGACGAGGTTCATGACGTGTGCCAGGCAAGAGATGTGCTCCAGCATACCGAACTTAAGGGCGGCCAGGATATTTCTCCCGTTATCACACACCACCTTGCCTGGCACAAGGTTCTTGTCACCCAGCCACTGCTCGGTCTCGTTGCGCAGAGCCGTCCACAGCTCTTGACCGGTGTGTTGACGGTCTCCAAGACATATCAATTTCAACACGGCCTGGTTTCTCTGGGCACGTGATGCTACCCATGGACCTTGGGGGAAAGAACCCTGTACCATCCCTGCGGTTTTGAAAAGCGTGCGCCGAGCCTGAGAGCCGCCGTCATCACCAGAGACATCCGCTCAGCTCACCCAGTGAGCTGTCACAGAGATACAGCGGCCTTGGCCGTGCTTACTAGTCCATATATCGGTGGTGAGATGGACATTGCCGGACACAGATGCAGACAACGCGCTGGGGATTTTAGATGGCACGTGGCTGGCCAGGGCAGGGACGGCTTTTCTGGAAAATAAATGCCTGCTCGGCATCTGGTATTGGGGGCAGGCAAGGGCTATGACATGGCAGAACCCATCTGTGTCCACCAGATGGAAAGGCAACATTTCCAAGGCCAAAAGCCTGTAAATGCCGGCATTCAGGCTTGTGGCTTTGAGATCGTTTGGGTTAAAGTGTTTTTTCTGCTCCCACACCTGGTAAACTGAAGGCTTGCTGCTAAAATGGCCACTGTAAGGCGTGCAGGTGAAACTGGTGTCTCTGGTGGTGCTGGTGGTACTCGGGTGACGGTGGAGGCTGAAGCGGAGGCTGATCCTTGCTCATGCTGCTGAGGGACATGGGCAGCAAAAAAGAACGCTTGTTCTTAAAAATGGCGGGAGGGGGGCGGAGACAGAGGGTGTGAGAATGGTTGGAAGCCCAGGACTGGTGTGGCCTTTTTTCACCAAGTGTTCCCTCCATTTCAACTCATGCATTCGCTGCATGTGACTAGACATGTTGGTGGTGGTTAAACATTTTAAGATTCTTCCCTCTACTGATGTGTTTATGGCAAATCCGG
The DNA here is from genome assembly GCA_025379985.1 of Phyllomedusa bahiana. Lineage (NCBI taxonomy): Eukaryota > Metazoa > Chordata > Amphibia > Anura > Hylidae > Phyllomedusa > Phyllomedusa bahiana. Next base: position 1,237 of record JAODAL010059639.1, read on the forward strand.
CATATGAAATCGCTGGGCGAATCTGAGGCTTGGCGGCGATAAGCAAGGAGCGGTGTTTCCACTGATGGCTGGCGGCATAATCTCAGCGAACTTGTGCGAACGCCCTCTCCTTTTTTGAGGCCGGACCCGTACTGACACTACCCCATCGTCTTCCTCCTCCTCCAGTGATAAAGTGCTCCGAAGCAAATTCTGCTGAAAAGACCACGTTGGATCCGCAATTTCATCATCATCAGCAGCAGCACGGGTGACTTCCTCGTCCTGACATTCTATATCCTGGAGCTGCAGGCTGCAAGCAACAGGAAACGCAAGGCGTTCCCAAACTGCTCGGGATTTGGGGGACTGACGGACTTTCTTCTCCTCCTCTGATGGCATCAGCGATTGGGCATCAGAGTAGACTAAATCATCCTCTTTGGCCTCTTGATCTTTTGAAATGCCTTCTGACCCCAACCGCATTGTATCATCAAAGAGGTCTTCAGAAAATGGATTATCCACAGTGGTGGGTACACAACATCGACGATGTGCTGGCTTGCGTGTTGTAACCAGCACTGGAAGGAGCACCTTCTCTCGTACCTCTACCTCCATGTCCTACACCCCTGTTTGCTCGCTTACCACCTGCAGTTCGGTCCATGTTCAGAAAGATAAAAATTTAAAAGGTATGGAAGAGTTTTTCACAGTCTCTTATTGAGAAAGTGTCCTGCAAAGACAGCAAATCACAGGTATTCTTAAATCCCTCTAATTTCCAACAACCAACTAGGATTAGAAACAGAATTGTTTCTATCAAATATCTGTGAAATGCGGTCTGGTGGAAGAACCGTAACACCAAATCAATAGTGTTCTTCCTTCAGTCCTTGATTTACAACTGCCCAGTAGGACTAACAATTGATAGTTTGCAACAAACTATCGTACAAGTGCATGATTTGCGCCAAACTGAGACGCACTGAGTGAAATAGAAGTATTACAAAGTTATATGGACTAGATATGGCGGTTTTGGCACCACTGACAACAGGCAGGAGTTGCTATGAAATATGTGTAAAACAATTTGCGTACAAGTGTATGATTAGCGCCAAACTGAGACGCACTGAGTGAAATAGAAGTATTGAATAGTTATATGGATTACATATGGTGCTTTTGTCACCACTGACAACAGGCGGCAGTTACTATGAAATATCTGTAAAACAATTTGCGTACAAGAGGGCTATTGACAAAAAAATGGGATGCATAGACACCAATAGAAATGCAAACACAAAAGGTACAATTTCAACTCAGGTGGGAGGTCTGCTGGCCACAACGTGTTTAAAAAAATGCTTTTTTCATGTGAGTTCAGGACAGGAGAGACTAGGCTGTATATCATCAACCCTCCTTTCTGCCCCCACCTCCCCCCACTCACATACACACACCCCTCGGCTCCACACAGCACTAGATTTCTTTACAAGTCTCTCTCTAACTAAATCAGAACTTAAATTCTCTAATCTAACTATATCCTAAGCTTCACAACTACAAGGATCGTTTTCTGCATAAAAAAAAGACTGCCTCTCTGAGCTGTTACAACAGCTATTGGGAAAGGCAGTGAGATGTGTTGCTCTATAGTCAGATCAGTGAGAAATGTGGCTGAACAGGAAAATGCGTTGCATACATAAAACGAGGTCATGTGATTTTTTGCAGCCAATAGATCCATAAAACCAAATCAATCATGACGTCGTACACCCAGCCACTCTGCCTATGCTCTTCTCTGATTGGATGGCCGCCAAAATTACCAGGAAGCGATGAAAAAGGCAAAGATTGTAAAAGTGATAAAGATTTCTTTAAGATTTTCACGGAAACTATTGCGTCATCGGGAAATTCCAATAAACGTAAAAACCGTGCCGAATTCAACTTTTGTCGATAGTATCGCTCATCCCTACCTCTGTGCTGAAGACCTTGCCACTCACTTCAAAGACAAAATCAACAATATTTAGCAATACATCACATTTTCAATCCCAAGTGATACCCATCCCATCCCTCCCAGCATGTCCTCTAGTCTGCTCTCAGCTTCTAACTCAATGACAGAAGAAAAAGTGTCCAGGCTTCTCCTGTCTGATCGCCCCACTTCCTGCTCCAGTGACCCCATTCCCTACCACCTTGTTCAGTCCATTTCTCCAGTTGTCATCTGTCACCTAACTGCCATCTGTAACCTTTCTCTTTTCACTGGGATCTTTCCATCTTCCTTTAAACATGCCATCATAACCCCTTTTACTTAAAAAGCCCACTCTGGACCTATCTAGTGCTGCTAATTACCAACCAGTCTCTAACCTGCCATTCATCTCTATACTCTTGGAACGCTTGGTCTACTCTCGCCTAATCTGCTATCTCTCTGCTAACCCTCTTGTCGAGGCTTTACAATCAGGTTTCCGCACTTTACATTCCACAGAAATTGCTCTAGCTAAAGTCTCAAATGATCTCACAGCTAAATCTCAGGGCAACTACTGATTCTTGCTTATTTTGGATCTCTCTGCAGCGCTTAACACCGTAGATCACCAACTTCTCCGCATGCTCAGTGCCATTGGCCTCCAGGACACCGCTCTCTCTTAGTTTTCATCCTACCTCTCTGACCGCTCCTTCAGTGTCTCATTTTCAGGTTCTACTTCCTCTTCTCTTGCTTTTGGTGTTCCTCAGGGATTGACTCAAGGTTCTCTCCTCTTTTCACAGCCCCCATTGGACAAACCATCAGCAGATTTGGCGTTCAGTACCATCTCTTTGCTGATGACACTCACTTATACACCTCTTCCTGTGACATCACTCCTGCTCTCCTACAAAACACCAGTGACTGACTGTCCGCTATCTCTGACATCCTGACCTTTCTCTATCTTAAACTAAACGTCACTAAAACTGAACTTCTTGTGATCCCGCCATCTACTAACAGACCCCACCCTGCTATTTCAGTTTCAGTGTGTGGTACCACCATAACTCCTAGGCAGCAAGCGCACTGTCTTGGGTTATACCAGATTCTGATCTGTCCTTCACTCCCTATATCTAGTCTCTTGCCCACTCCTGTCACCTTCACCTCAAGAACATCTCAAGATTTTGTCCTTTTTTTACTGTGAAAACAACTCAAACTTTCATTAATGCCCTTATTCTTTCTTGTCTTGACTACTGCAACTCCCTGCTTATCGGTCCCCTCTCTGTAAACTTTTTTTCCCTTCAATCTGTCCTGAATTGGGAGTAAACCAGGGTCATCTTTTTTTCAGAAACCCCGTTTTACTGATTCTTCTACCCCTTTTTAAATCACTGCACCCGGTTGCCCATCCCTACAGGAATCCCCTATAAACTACTCATTCACCTTTAAAAAACTTCCCCAGTTTCTGTACCCAGGGGGCCCGGGGCGACGGGTAGGCCAAGGAGGGGGGACCGCCTAGGGCGCCTACCTTTAGGGCCCATCCCTAAAAGGGGGGCCGTTTAGGGCCCCGACCCTCGCCGGGCTCCCGGCCGCTGCCCCTGGGCCTGAAACGCCGGTAGTCCCCCTTGGGGACCGCTTCGGGAGCAGAGAGCAACCCCTCCCTGCCCCCCAGGGCAGTGGCCGGGGCCCCCCTCCCCGGAGGGTCGTGGATCTCCGGGGAGCTGCAGGGCGACCCCAGCGGGGGGCCCTCCGGGGGGCCTCACAGCGCTGGGGACCCGCCCGGGGGCCCCCTTCGCCTCAGCCGGCAGCGTCGCGATGCGGTGATGTCATCGCGGGCTCTGCCTGTCCCCCGGGCGCACAGTGCGGGCACAGGCCAAAGCGCCCGAGGAGCGCCCCGGGGGAAAGGCGCGGCTGAAAAGGGAAAAAAGAGGGGCCCCGCGCCCGGGGAATTGGGTAATTTTTTAATGTTTTGTTTTTAAGTGCCCGCCCGTTGGCCCCCCATATTCTTTCCTTTGGGCCCCCCATTTTTCTGCCTGTGGCCCACATTTTAAAACCCCGCCTGTGGGCCCCCCATATCCCCCCTGCGGCCCCCACAAAACCCCCTTTTCCCGCGGCCCCCCTAAAGGGCCCGGGCCCGCGGCCCCCCAAAAAGCCCGCCGGCGGCCCCCCTATATCCTGCCTTTTCCCCCCCCATAATCCCCGGCCCGCGGGCCCCCCCAAAATCCGCCTTGCGGGCCCCCCTTAAAGCCTGCCCCCCCCCCGCCCGGCCCCCCCCCATATCCTGCCCGCGGCCCCCCCTAAATGGGCCCGCCTCGGCCCCCCATATCCTGGGCCCGCGGGCCCCCCCTAATTCCTGCCCCGGGCCCCCATAATGTCCCGCGGCCCCCTATTTAAAGCCCGCCTCGGCCAAACCCATAATGACTGCCTGTGGCCCCCTTTTTATTTTTGCCTGGGGGGCCCCCAAAAAACCCTGCCCGTGGCCCCCTATATCCTGCCTGGGGCCCCCATAATGCCTGCCTGGGGCCCCTATTTGCCTGGGCCCGGTGCCCCCCTAAGCCTGCCCCCCCCGAGCCCCCTTTCGCCTGTCTTTGGGCCCCATACGCCTGCCTGAGGGGGCCCCTACGGGTGCCTGTGGCCCCTATAAAGCCTGCCTGTGGCCCCAAAACCCATAAAACCGCCCCCGGGCCCCCGTAAAGGCTCCTGTTGCCCCTAATTTTCCTGCCCCGTGGCCCCCATACGCCGCCTTTGGGGCCCCCAATTAAAGCCTTTCCCCCGGGCCCCCCCACCCCCGCCTGTGGCCCCAAAACCCCCTGCCTGTAGCCCCCAAAAAACGCCTCCTGAACCCTTTTATATATTCCTGAGCCCCTAATATATACCTGCCCCGAGTGCCCCCATATTTATATACCTAAACCCGTCTAAGGGGACAATTTTCTATATACCTCCTGACTGAGAGGGAAAATTATATACCTGTTTTGACTAAAAGGGGGCTTATTTTACCTATTAAATTAAAGGGGGGTTACTGGAAAATGTGAGGAAATTTAAAATATTTGTGTCCAAAATCCTCAGGGACGATCTTGGCCGGGGGGCAAAAAAGCATGAAGGTGTGAACCGGATGGAGAAGAAAGGGGGAAAATGAACGGACGCTGATCAGAAAAGGGGTCTCCCGGGGAGTCACTAAAAGTAAAAGCGGGGTAATCACTTTTATTTCTGCAGAGCCTCATACAACTATTTTCTACCACTAATCTGGTCCCCTGTTTTTTTACCCTGGATATGTCTTCCAAAAGCCGTGTACAGCTGATATTTACATTTTGGGGGGTTTCGTTCGGTCGGGGGCTGGCAGGATTAAATTTTATCCTTTTAAATAGTAATTTGTTTAGGGTCTTGGTTTTTTTAGGAGTGTTTTTAAGTAACAATCATTCGTCTGGGAGATTTGTCCATGTACGGTGGATTTTTTCGGTTTACTGTTTATTTAGGGGGATTAAAACGTATAAGGGGGGGAGCGATTTTTTTAAAATTCCCAAAATTTTTTAGGGGTGATTTTCAAATTTTGCCCGTGACGCGAGGAGATGGACGGGAGCTATGTGGGGAAAGTGCAGAAAATTAATTTACAGGGACCTGGCGCAGGGGTGTGAGGTATTAGTGGGGGTGTGGGGGGGGGGATTTTTTTTTTAAAAAGCGAAGGGGGGGGGGGGGGCCCCCTTGGCTGTACTGCCTAGGGCACCAAAATGCCTTGGGCCGGGCCCCGGGTGAAACCCCCCCAAAACTCCTCCCTCATTTACTACTAATACCCCTAAAACCCCCTCTCCCCGCCCTTTTTGAAAAATTTAGATTTAACCCTGCCTCAGTCAAAAGAACCCCCCATGCCCGTTTCAAAAATTTTTTTAAAGGCTGCAACCCAAAACTATAGAAAAAAGCTTTCACCCTATGGGTCAGTTTACACTTATAACCCTAACAGTTTTGAGTGCACCTTCTTAAGCAGGCCTATCACGATCCCTAATTGCTAACCCCCACTTTGTCACTCCCTGCACTTGGGCACTCAAAGGCACTTACCGGTATATAGTTGGTCTGGATGGCAGGCTCGTCCACTTTTTATGTAAACTCCGTTGTATTTATGTAACATGGCTGGACCAATATGTAAACTGAGCACTTCTCACCCTTCGTCTCACCTATTCATCCATATAGATTGTAAACTCTTGCAGGCAGGGCCCTTGCACCTTGTGTCTGATCTGTAAGCAGCTTTTTACTGTGTAATGTCTGGTTTGTCTGTGCTTATACCCCTCAAAATGTAAAGTGCTGAGGAATATGTTGGCGCTTTATAAATAAAGATTATTATTATAATACTGCCCTAGGCACTAAGCTAGAATAATTAAAGGCCCAATTACACTTGCCACCAAATTACCACCAATATTTACTTATTTTTGAGCAATCATAACAGGAATTGGCCAGTGTTAAAAGAACAGATTAACAACAAACTAGCATTTATTATCAGTTGTGATAATCATTTCTGGCAGAATAATACATGAAAATCCCACTTGGCTAGGTTGTGGTGTTGACTGTAGTTACATGTTGTACTTGGAAACAGGGGGCCGACTATGCTGTACTAGAATCTGGAATCTGTATACAATGATTAGCTCATCCCCCTAAATAATACGGTGACTAAATATTACCACCATACACTAACTGGATAAAACCACTATCGTGTGACTAAATAATACCACTATACCACCAGTGGATAATATGAACATACTATAACACCACCATAGAAGTCCTGAATAATACCACCATATCCCCCGTCAGGACCGCCACCACTTTAACAAATGAGAGAAATATACAGAATATACAAAAAGGCCATTCTAGTGTGAGGAAAGATCATGTTTATCTGAGGGGAAAAAAACATGAACATCTGTATGACCGCTAGATGACAAATACCTTTACCAGGTAGGGACAGTAGGCCCATCACTATCTCCTAGTGCAAGGACCTTCAAAACCCTTCATAATGTGCTGCACAGGCTTTGTTTACATATTAGTGCCCCAGTGCAGCCCACACCAGCCACTAGCAAACAAGCCATTATAGCACTCCCACAACAAACAATATTAATTGGCACCAGGACGGCCGTTGTAACCTGAAAATATAAATCTATGGAAAACTGGTCATTGGTTTTGATGCCCCAAATGTGACCAACATAATGGAAGATGGAGACTAAAGGGAATCCAGCAGATTAAAGTGTGTCCTTACATAAAACAGTCAGAAAGAGCTGCTGGAAGTCGCTTTCTATGTTGAGGATAGGTCAGGTAATTTAAACACAATTCATTTATAAAAACTGTGTAACATTAAGGCAGTCCTTGTTGTCCATAGCACCAATTCAGAGCTGATAGCAACCAATCACAGCTCAGCTTTAATTTTTCTAGAGCAGTTTAAAAGGAAAGTTGAGCTCTGATTGGTTGCTATGGACAATAAGGACAGTTTTACTGCTTGGCCATTTTCATACATGAGGCCCAATATACCAGAAAAGAAGAAGATGAGCCCCTCACCTGGTGCCCAAAGGAAACTCTTATCCTTACTAATACATGTAAGAGCAGTACATGTAGTACTGCACTGTACTATAGAGAGGAGCTATAGACCGCCAATCCTTGCATGCACCTCAGTAAAGCATGTAAGAGCAGTACAGGACATGTCGTACCGTACTGTACACTAGAGAGGAGCTATATCTTCCTCAGATCAGCAGTGTCTGTAACATTGTATGTGGAATTTAGTCTCAAGATACAATAGCCCAGAAAATACCAAAAATCCTGAGACCATTGAATCTTCAGGGACCCCTATATAGGACATAGAGAACAGTGATAAAAGTGGATGCACATCTGCCAGGCCCTCATAGAGATCAATACAATTAAGCACCATGCAGAGAGTAGTAGCATCGGGTCAGTACTCCAAACCCTAAATGACTCATGGCACCACGGCAGAATTTTTTACATAACATCCCTCTATCCACAGATGCAAGGACACATGTGCCCTCTTGGCATTTATGACTAATCAGAGCTCGCTGAGAGCAGAGGCATAAAATAAAACATATTTATGACATTGTGTCTAGAGGCAAAATCCATCAATTTTTATAGTATATATCCTTTTTGGATTACAAATTACAACTCACCCCCTCTCCAAATAATCACCTCTCCAAAGGTGGGACTCGCACCTATCTCGGGAATGGGCCCCCGAAAGTCACAGCGCAGACTAGAGAGCCGATGGCACTTGAGCACGGCCCTCCATTTTGTTCTATAAGAGTTCTGAGCAGGGCTGTACACACCACTCGACTGTACTCAGAACTCCCATAGAACATAATGGAGAGTAACTGCTCAAGCACGGCCAACTTTCCAGTTTGCGCTGTGACTTTCAAGGGCCCGTTCCCAAGATAGGTTCAAGCCCCAGAGATGGCATAAACTAGCTAAATGCCATCATTTTCTGTCGTGATAAAACCCCTTTAACCATCAGGCCTTTGTTTTTCCTAACCAGTTCCTGACCGGGCCATTTTCCCCCCTTTCTGACCAGACACATTCTCATTTTCTTTAGCTTAAAAGTTCTAGTGCATTCGGTGATTCTTTTAATTTTTTTGCTTTTTTACATTATATGTTAGAAATTTTTTTTTACAATTTTTTTTTTTTTTTTTTTTTTTATAATAAGGGAAGATTGGTAGAAAATAAAAGTGATCTTTTAACTTTTTTTAACGCAATGTGGTGCAAAGGTTTGTATTATGCCACTTTATCAATTTGGACATTAATATACTGTATACATGGTGTAAAGTTTTAGGTTTGCCAGGGGCAGTGCTAAAAGTTGCAATCTGGGATGTCAGTGTTTTTTCTTTTATCTTAAATCATGTGACATAGATAATTTATTTCCTTTATTTTTACAACAATACTAAATATGCATAGAATTTTTTATGTTTCCTACTTTGGCACATTAAAACCACCAAACATTTTTTATTGACAGTGGGGGGGGGGAATATATGTGCTTGTTTTTGCAGGAAAAGGAAAGTTAGGGCACTGTATGAAAAAATTTAGGGCTAAAATTCACTTTTTTGCCCAAGCAACAAATCAGAGGGGGGGGGCCCTTTTTATTTTTAAAAGTGCCCTGGGAAAAAAGAATGGAGCTCTGAAAAGGATTCGTTGGGGACAAAGGAAAATTTTTTGGGCCCAACCGTTTTCATAAAAAAGGGGGCCTTAGTCCCTTTATTGGTACCAAATTTTGGGTTACAAATTAACTTTTAAACGTAATTTTTTTCGGGGTGGGGTTTTTTTTTTTTTTTCTTTTCAGATTTCTTTCCCCGTCAGTATAAAAAAGACCCAAACAATCTATAAAGGCTAAATTGGGATATACCATGGCAGGGCATGTGGGTGGGGCCCCGGCTGTTGAGACAATCCCAACAAAACACCCTGTATTTTCAAGGTGCTAACATTTTTTTCCCTTTTTGCTGAAATCATAGAAAAAAAAAAACCCAAAAAAACCAAAAAATGCGGCTTTTGGTTTTTTCATTACCCCCTAAAAATTAAAAAAAAAAAGAGATCAAAAAGAAAAACCATCCAAAATGGTACCCAAAAAAAAGGGACCCCAAAAAAAAATGCTTCATCACTCCCGGCTATTAGAAAAAAAGTGCAAAAAAGTTTTGGTTTTCAGAAAATCCGCTGCAAATGCAAATTTTTAAAAATTTTAAAGTTCTGATTTTTTTTTTAAAAATAATAAAACATAACAAAAAAACCCCACATATTATAACACCAAATGTATCGGTTTTTGCCGAATGTAAAAAAAAAAAAAGATCATTTAAACTGACGATGAACAACATAAAAAACAAAAAACCCCGCAAACCATGGGACAAGTAAGTTTTTTTTTCCAAAATTTTAACTTTTTTGGGGGTTTCCCCGTATGTTCATAGAACATCAAAGACACCAAATTTAAAAAATACAACTTGCCCCAAACCAAAAATTTAAAGGTTGTCTCACTACCTTGATTCATCCCAAACCCCATTTCCCGTTTTCCCTTTTTTTCACTTTGAATTTAGGGGGGGGTTTTAAATTGGGTTCCACTAGGCTGCATTTTAAACCAAAGGTCCCGTAGCTAAACAAAACCAAATTGGGGTGGCACCTAAACAGGAGAGATCAAACAGGGGCTGTAGCTATAAACAAAACCCGAAAGGAAAATGATGCAGCCCATACAAGAAAGGGGGTATCTTTGAATAAAGGAAAGGGTACGTTTTTTTGGAACATATTGCAAAGTGGGGCTTGTTTTTTTCAAGATCTTTAACAAAAAAAACAAAACCCTTTGTAAGACAACACCTTTAAGCTCCCATATGTCTATGTAGGTGGAAAAAAAGTTATGGATCCTGGAAGGGGAGGAGAAAAAAAAACAAAGAGCTTTTATTATGTCAAGAAGGGTTTAAAGCATCAAAATCTGAAGGAAAATGTTGCATATCCAGTAGCCTCGAGATGTTCTGCAGCAGCTGCCTCCTCTCAGTGCTTGCCCTGCTCAATCAGTTTTTAGAGGCAGAAATAGCATGAATTCCAGCAGCCCTCTTTGCCCTCATCCTCCATCCCCAATTGTGTCTGGCTGCCTTGCTTGTATTCCTCACACCTTGATTTGGTCAGTGACTTATTCTCCCCTCTACCCAAGCTCAGCATACCCAAGAGAAAACTGTGAGGTCTGAAGTGTTTTAAGTAACTTCTCGCCCCATCCCAGAACCACACTTACATTCTCCCCCGCCCCTCCACAGTCTGACAATACATAATAAAGAATGGTGTGATATGTTTGCTTCACACTTCTATTTGGACATCCTGGCATTCCCGGGATGACTTGAGGTTGGTAGCAGCTGCAGTGCTTTGATCCTCCATAGCAATCAACTATGTATAACAATGTACATTTGGTGTCCTCAAAATAACTCAAGACAGCCATCAAAGGCTAAACCACTGACAACAACATTAAGTACACCCCTAAGTGAAAATGGACAAATTGTGCCCAATTTACTATTTTACCTCCATGGTGTCATGTGGCATGTCACAGGTGTGAATGGGGAGCAGGTGTGTTAAATTTGGTGTTATCCCTCTTTCACCCTCTCATACTGGTTACTGGAAGTTCAACATGGCACCTCATGGCAAATAACTGTTTGAGTATCTGAAAAAAAGAATTGTTGCTCTACATAATGACATGTTTCAATGGTTACAGCAGGCACAGACACGTTGAATGCCAGGTATTGTGGATCCTCTGGGCCACCGCACGCATATAAGGTGGTGTGGAGACCACACCAGGGAGCGTAGTTTAGGGGCCTGTGGTCTTCACTGGAACCTGCTGCAAGGCTGAACGGACTTGGGATGCGGAGAACCCCCAGGTCACTACCCCTTATGTGGCTACTCGTTGTGACAGCGGAAGTGCAGGACAAAGGACACCAGGTACAGGCATATGACAGAGTCCCAAGCAGGTAATGGACTGATACAACACTGTCCCTTTAAATCCAGACCAGTGAGCACCGACACAGACAGGAACGTGGGCAAGAGCAGGAGCGAGGGCAAGTGAGTACACAGACACAAGGGACAGGAGGAACCGGGAAAGAAACCGTAACGCAGCAGGGATACGGCAATGTCCATGTCCCAGAACGGGAACCGCGGCATGTACCGTGACACACACATATGCCCTAGGCTATAAGAAGATTTGCAAACGCCCTGAAACTGAGCTGAAGCATGGTGGCCAAGACCATGCAGTGGTTTAACAAGACAGGTTCCACTAAGAAGTGCAAGTGCTCAGCATCATATCCAGAGATTGTCTTTTCAAAAGAGATGTATATGTACTGCCATCACTGCTGCAGAGATTAAAGGCGTGGGGGGTCAATCTGGGCGAATTTACCTCATATATTGCACATTGCATCAAATTGGTCTGCATGTCCCAGAAGGAAGCCTCTTCTAAAGATGATACATAAGAAATCCTGCAAACAGTTTGCTAAAGACAAGCAGACTGAGGACATGGATTACTGGAACCATGTCCTGTGGTCTGATGAGATGAAGATAAACTTATTTGGTTTGGATGGTGTCAAGCATGTGTGGTGGAAAACAGGTGAATAGGATAAAGACAAGTGTGTCTCACCTACAGTCAAGCATGGTGGTGGGAGTGTTATGGTTTGGGACTGCAGTTCATTGAGGGATCATGAATGGCAGTATTTACTGTGAATACAGTTAAAAACTTTCCCCGGCGCTCAGTTTCCAGTAGATTAACCCCTTACCGCCGCAGCCAGTTTTGACCTTCCTGACGGAGCCTCTTTTTTTTTTTTTTTTAAATATTTTTTTATTAATTTTCCAAAAAAGAAAAACATACATTTAACATATAAACTTGGGAAGCAACAGAGTCCCCATAAGGTTTCATAAACAAGAATCACAATCATTCCTTACAACATAGAAAAGCTTCAGAGTCTATTAACAAGTGTAGAGCTTTCAGAACGGTTCAAGCAGTCCAGTTTTTAAGCCATTTCGGCTCGATAGATCATCAGCTGAAATACAGACTCATGACTGGAGTATTTAGCAGTCCCCTACAAATGTTAGGTGTCTGGGTTGCATTACATATTAGCATCAATGTGCTTTGCGGCCCCCATGAGGCCGTAGGACGGGAGCAGAGGGCATGCATTACAACAGGAAGGGATGACTATTTCCCATTTCTCAAGCTCCTCATCCTGCTTGGCCCCCCGCACAGCGAGAGAAATACTCCCCCAACGCAATGAGGCCTCCCCCCGTGGACCTGATCCTGCAATCACCCTTGTGGGCTCTTGACCCTTCTGTGGGAGGAAAACAGAAACCATTAGGGGGAACACAAACCAGGGTAAAACCGACAGACTAGGGGTATAGGGGTGACATCTACAAGACGAACAACGTATATTACCCACTTCCGGAGAGCACAAGGTAATCGCCCGGTTCACCCACAGAACCACCGTATTGGTAGTCAATGTAGCATCAATCTCCACTCTCAAGGGATCAGTGGTGTGCCTGTTAATTGGTTTTCGAGATACCAGGTGGTAAGACCGAAACAATGTTTTAGTTTAAGCGTATATGAGTTGGAAGGATGGCAATAAATGGTTTCCATATTTGGAAAAATTGCTTAGTCTTTTTTTCTTTATGGGCCGCCGTTTCCACCCAGTCCATACGAAAGATGTGGGAAAGTTTCTCTAGGAATAATCTTATGGTTGTCGGGTTGGGTAAAATCCATTGTTGCAAAATTGTTTTCCTCGCTGCCGCGGATATGTATAACCAAAACTGTTTGGAAGTTTCGGGTGGGGAGTGGTATTCAGGCGGTTAGATACCAAAATTTCCCCAGGAGGCGTCAGTTGGACATGATGGCAATAGATGGGTAGTCACAAAGGTTCTTACTCATTGCCAAAATTGTTGAATATATGGGCAGGACCATAGACAGTGGAACAGGTTTGCGTATGGACCATCACATTTTGGGCACGCATGGGACCCAGGATTCCCCATTGCAAACCCTCGTTTTGGCGAGACATAGGCTCTGTGTGTGATATTGAAGGACATTTCCCAGTATGTCATTGCTGGGAGGTATTTAGCTGCTTGGTTCAATGTCTTTATATCATTGTTTGGGGCAATGGACGGCAAATCCCCGGCCCAACAGCTCAGCCCAGTGTGTTTAGTGGAGTAGTTCATCGGGGTACGCAATATTTGGTAAAAGCGTGTGATTAAACGTTTGGATCTTTGTGATTCGCCCGTGATGCGGAGGAGCGGGTCTGTCCAGTTCCTCTCACCCAAGTGTTTTAAAACTTTGTGGATATAACTACACGCTTGTAGATAATAGAATGGGTTCCCTGTCATGCCTGAAAATTTTAAACGTGCTTCATTGAAAGTCAAGGATCTCCGCCTCCGCACGTCCACCAATGCGGCTATGTTCCTAATTCCCATAGAGTACCAGAGCCGAAATTGACTATGGGATTTCCTGTCCTGGAAGCATGAATTATTTATGAATGAAAGGAGAAGAGAGTTATGCAGGTGGAGGTGGAGTATGCTTCTCGATTTAGACCATGTGCGCCATGTGGACATGAGTAGCGGGTTTTGCCGTATTTGTTCGGGTAATTCTGAGTATGGCAGGTGTAGAAGTTTGGTCAGGGATATTTCTGGGACAAATTGGGCATCCAAGGCGGTGTCTGTATAAGAAGAGGAGTCAGTCAACCAGTCCCCCACCACCCGCAGCTGGGCTGCTAGGTTATACAGCTGAATTTGAAGAAAATTGATCCCTCCATGGGTGCGATGTTGCTGAAGGATGAGCAGACTGATTCTTGGTCTTCGTCCCTTCCAGATAAATTTTCGGAACATGGAATTTAGAATTTTTATCTCCCTGGGTCTAAGATAAATTGGTAAGGATTGTAATAGATATAATAGTCTAGGAAAGATGGACATTTTGATCAAGTTGGCCCTTCCCAGTGGTGACAGGGTCAGCTTTCCCCAGATAGATAGAGTTGTTTCCATTTGTTTCATGAACAGAGTCAGATTATATTTAGATATCAAATTGCAGTGTTTGGGGATTTGAATCCCTAGGTAGCTTAAAGATTCAGTCTGCCATCGAAATGGAAAAGTTGATGACCAGCTTGGGGTGGAGGGTCCCTTTAGAATCATTGCCTCCGACTTGGCCTCGTTGATCCTGAAGCCCGACAGGGAACCATATTTGTGTATGTCCTCCAGGACAGTCCCCAGGTATCTCCGCGGTTGCAAAATATATAGTAAAACGTCGTCTGCAAACGCGGAGATTTTAATATGTTTGTTCCCTATCCGTATACCCTCAAATAATGTGACCGTCTCCAGGTGCCGCAGTAAAGGGTCAAGAGAAAGATTAAAAAGGAGAGGGGACAAGGGGCATCCTTGTCTAGTATCCCGTCTTATGTGTATGGGGTTTGGCGGAAGGTTATTAACTGTCAAGGTTGTGGCAGATTTAGATTGGTTGAGTTGTAAAAAAGATAGGAATTGTTCCCTGAAGTGTCTGTGTCTTAGGCATGTATTAAGGAAGGGCCACGATACGGAGTCAAAAGCCTTCTCCGCATCAAGGCTAAGGAGCATGGACATTGGTTGGGATTTATCTAGGTGCTGTGCTGTGGCTGCAATGGCTTGTCATATCCCACTTGTGGATTGTCTATTTTTGAGAAATCCCAGTTGCACTGGAAGCAGTAATGGGCCCAGCACAGACTGGAGACGGTCAGCCAGTATTTTAGTCAGAATCTTGTAATCCTGATTCAGTAAAGCTATTGGTCGGTAGGAGCCCGGGTTTGTAGGGTCCCTGCCTGGCTTCAGGATCAGTATCATCTCCGAGGCATAGAACTCTGCCTTATGTGTATACCCCCTACAGATACTATTGAGATAATTCGTTAAGTGGGGAGCCATGTCTTGTTTCAATATTTTGTAATATTCGGCCGGAAGGCCATCTGGCCCTGGCGTCTTGTTCATTGGGAGGTGTGCAATGGTGTGACAAACTTCGGCTTCTGTAATGTCAGAGTCCAGGTATTCCCTGGCATCAGAATTCAGTCGCGGTAGCCGTTGTCCTTGTAGGAAAGACCAAGTTTTTTGGGAGTTATAGTCTTGGGCTGTGTAAAAGTCCGTAAAGTGTTGGGTAAGAATTCCTTGTATCTCCCAGGAACTATTGGTTATAGTGCCTGTGTTAGGATTGATGAGGGCTTGTATCGGTTTACGTTGGGATTTTACTTTATATGTTTTGGCCAGCAGGGATCCTATTTTGTTACCCCATTTTGCCTGTCCCTGGATGTATGCGTCCATGAGGGATTTTGTGGACCTGTATTTCTCTTTGTTTTCATTCGTAGGGGAGGCAATATATGTCCTGTGAGGTGCAGTTAGATCGTCGTTTAGCAAATTAAATTTTCTTTTGCTTTCCCTGGCTTTGTGGCGGAGGTAAGAGATGATATGTCCCTGCAGCACCGCCTTGGATGCCGTCCAGAAAAGGGAGGTGTCCGAAGTGTGTTGGACATTGTCGTCCAGGTAGTGCTGCCACTGGATCCTCAGATATTGTTTGAAATCTTCTGAGTCTGTCAGATATGTGGGAAAACGCCATTTTCGGATTCTTTGGAAATCCGATTGGGTACATATGCTAATACTGATTGGGGCATGATCTGATATTACTATGTTTTCTATGTCAGCTGTTTCCACCCATGAGAAGATGTTTGCCGCTAATAGGAAATAATCAATTCGGGAGTGGCTATCATGTACTGCCGAGTTAAATGAGTATTCTCTTGCAGAGTAGTTGAGAATCCTCCATGGGTCACACAAAGTGAAGTGGTCCATGAGATTCCAAAAGATAGGGTTAGACCCATGCTCAAATTGTGTCTGAGATGTCCGGTCCAGGGACGGCTGTAGGGTGGTATTAAAGTCCCCCACAATAATTAGGTGGTGAAGGGATTTACCCTTCAAAAAGTTAAGTAGGTGCGAGTAGAAATTTGCATTTGGGTGTTTCGGGGCATATATGTTGAGGAGAGAGTAACGACGTGTGTGTATGGTGACATCTATGAAAATGTATTGTCCTCCAGGATCCGCATGCACCTCGTGCACTAAGGGGGAGAGGTTTACATGAAAAGTATCGCAACGCCTCTAGTTTTGTTATGGTATGAAGCACTATAGCAGTCACCCAGCCACGGTGCTTTAAGGAATCCCTCCTCAGCACTGGCCCAGTGCGTCTCCTGGAGGAAGACGATTTGTGGTTTCATTCGTTTGAAATGGGTCAACACCTGTTTTCGTTTGACCGGGGAATTGAGACCGGCAATGTTCCACCCAACATTTTTTAAAGATGAGGACTGGAGATCATGTGTGGGAGTGATAATAGTACTCATCCTATTCCCGTTGACAACCAGGGCACGGCGCAGGATGAGTCTTCGTACGTCGTCCCAGCAAGGGATGGAGTCCTCCCGCTGATTCCTACGCAGCAGACCGGGCTTATATTCCGGAGTGGGCACACAGACACAAAAGGGAAAAAGAGGAAGGCAAAACAAGAACATGAACCTTAACTGAAAAAAGCACATTTTCCTGAAAGAAGGCTTAATCCTATATCGTAATAGCTTTGTATTCCAAAAAACATTAGCTCGACGCATCTAGATGTAAAAGGAGTTGGCGTTTCGGCAAATCAGAACTTAAGCGCATTTTGTTGGATATGGCCGTCACATATAGAAAGGCCCTAGCATTAACATCAAAAACCCTACATGCAACATTCAGCAAATAAGGTCGGGTGTGTTAGATCTTGTAAACTTGTCAAAGGTAAAACCAGATCGGGAGCAGCAGACGCCACCTGACAGCATCCTAGACCTCAAGCATTGCGGAGGTCTTTTCTAAGGTGATCCCCCGAGGTGTAGAGTTCAGTCACATAGACTATATGAACTAAGGGGGGTCAGAAAGCCATCAGAGCCTCCGTGGGCGCGAGGGCAACAAGCTCAGAGTCCTCAGGAGGCGCGTCCGTCCCCTCTATGATAAATAACATGATATGGCAGAGAAAATCAATTTAACAGTTCCAAACTATGAAAGGAGCTAGCATTTCCTCAGGTCATAACTAGGTATAACATAAGGAATCTTGCATTCACAGAAAAGTAGGCCGTTACATTAACTTTAACCTCAAGATTAATGGTCTGACTGTGGTGTCCGGTATACCCGATCAGACGCACCCAGTTTTAGTGCAGTAAGTGAGGCATTCGCCAAGAAAAATGCCCTTGCATTAGCATAAGCATCAAGATCAAGGCTCTAACAGTGTCTAGTGCATCCGATCAGGTACACCTGGGTTTGTCATCAGTTCAGCATTCCCAAATTCAAAATGTGATAACGTTTAATCATTTACTTCAACATTGGGATCAATACTCGAGCTGTAGTGTCCAAAATATCTGATAAGATGCATCTAGTTTTGAAAACTCAAAAACGAATTTATAATTCAGCGAGGAAGAGATAAGGGTAATATGGTAAGTGAGGTATTCGCTGGGAGAAAGGCCTTTATGTTAACTTTAACCTCAAGATCAGTACCCCTACCATGTCTAGCGCATCAGATCAGGTATGTTTGGGATTATTTCCAGTTAGACACTCCCAAATTAAAAATATGGTAACATGTCAACATTCTCTTTGACAACAAGGTCCATACTCTGACTATCGTGTCCCTTATATCAGATCAGGTGTATTTGAATGCATAAACTCATCACGGGGGGTGTAAGGTCGGGGGCGACAAGCATCCCCTCTAGGCTCCAGTTGTGACTTGGCTTTGAGGGGTCTGTATGTTAAATACCCCCATAAATGACCCCATCCAAGAAACTAGACCCCTTACAGTATTTAAAAAAAACATTTAGGAAGTTTGTTAACCCATTACATATTTCACAGAAATTAAAGCACAGTGGAGGTGAAATTTCAAAATTTCACTTTTTTTCCCAGATTCTGCCGTTTTCAGAGGTATTCCATATGTGTCCCTAGTGTGCTATTTGGCTCAACCACAGGCGTCAGAATGTGAGGAGCACCTACTGGACTCTGGGGTCTCATCTTCATTACAATTTAATTTATGCGCCATTACAATGCAATTTTGACAAGCAAGTAACAAGAGTAACAAGCAGAGTCTACAGAGAGGGGTCATAGGTCATAGAAGTCACAATAAAAAATAAATTTATAATAATAAAAAAAAAATTTCTTCCACAAAGGAAGATAGTTTAACAAGAGAAAAGTACCTCTCGAACCTTCCAATCCCAAATCTGCAGAGGCTGCTTGACAATATTTGTACCAATCCAGTAAAGACATCCAGAACCTTTGGATAATTGAACATTTTGTTAAACAACAACTGTAAGATAACGGGAAGGGATAGCCAGTCAAGTGTCTGCTTCTTTGTTGAGCAGAAAATCACAAAGCAAGAGGTTGTTGCAGGAGCACATGGAAAGTGTTATGTTACTGCAGTGAACGGTAAAGATCAGATTCACAAAAGAAGACCTAGTCGCTCCATGTCAAAAGAAACTGTTGCCGTGTTTCAGGTGAATCATTACGTGGTTCCTCCAGTCGGTGCATGGTGTGAACCTCCTTAAACCAATCAGTGACAGTGGGACTTAAAGGAGAGCGCCTTAGCCTGGTGAGAATTAGTTTAGCTGCATTTAATAAGGAAGCGACTAGGTGATGTTTTAGTGAGCTGGGGGCCAGTGGTAGCACGAAAAAGAGCAGAGAGGCTGGGTCATTAGGAATAACCATCCTCGATATCAGCCGAATTACCTCTGACTTTGAGCCAAAAGGGATGTATGGAGGAGCATCCCCACCAAATATGTGTCATGGTCTCCAACTCAGAATGGCACTTACAGCATGTATTTGGGACCAATGGGAATAGAGAATGCAGTAGGGAGGAGACCCGGTACCATCTGAATAATCTCTTATAGTTTAGTTCCTGTATATTGGAGGAAACTGAGGTCTTATGTGTGAGAAGAAACATCCTATTCCAATCTTCTGCTGAGAACTCTCTGGAAGCTCCTTCTCCCAGGCCATTTGAAAGGAAAGCTTAAGTGTCCTCAGGAGAAGTCAAGAGATTATAGAGTCTGGAAATGTGATGTGTTTTGACAATTTCCTGAAGAAACCTAGATTCAAATAACATAAGTGGCCGCTGAAGGTCCAACATAGTCTTATAGTTATAATAAAAACTATGAAGTTGGAAGTAGTTAAGTCTGGAGAAGGACATCCCAGAGGAGTCTCTGGCTACTTCTGAATAGGACCTAATGGAGTCATTAGATAAAAAATCCCTGATCACAAGAAACCCCTTAGCACTATAGCTAAAACCTAACGCGTTTCGGGCTGAAAAGCGTAGCCCTTATTCACAGCTTAACATCAAAATGCAAAGTGACTGCATACATAGAAAAAGGGGAAAGTGCGTGAACCTTCAGATTTTCTTGCATCACTACCTTTAACCCTTGCATAGCTATGGATTGCTATATATATATATATATATATAATATATAATATATATATATATATATATATATTATAATATATATTATATATATATATATATATTGTGGCCGACCGACCTCAGACGGTCGCAGGATTCTGCCACTAGGTGGCGTACAGCAGGAGATCTGCTACCGACGTGCCACCGAAAACCTGGTTTCGGTGGGGGAAGGCAACCATTTGGCGTCAGTAACCATAGGTTACTGACATGTGTAACTAGTATGCTGCTATGGGCTTTGATGGGGGGCCCTTTCCCGGGGGCGGTACAGGTTGGGGGGGAGGCCGTCCCCAAA
>JAODAL010059640.1:0-21363 GCA_025379985.1 Phyllomedusa bahiana
CCACAGGCAGGCCCTTTTAGGGGCCCCAGGCCCGTAATTAAAAAGGGGGGCCCCAGGGAGGAAAAAGGGGGCCCCAAAGGGAGTAATAGGGGGCCACAGGCCCGGGATAAAAGGGGGGCCCCAGGCCCGGGTTATAGGGCACAAAAGGGAGTATATTTGGGGGCCCCAGGCAGATATGGGGGGCCCCAGGGAGGCATTAAGGGCACAGGGCAGTATATTTGGGGCCCCTGGGAGGGGAAAATGGGGGGCCCCAGGCCGTAAAATTGGGGGGCCCCAGGGAGGGGTATGGGGGGCCCGGCCCGTATATGGGGGCCCCTGGGAGGAAAAAGGGGGCCCCAGACAAAATAAAGGGGGCCACCGCAGGGGGAATTTTGGGGGTTCCCAAAAACAGGGGGAAAAGGGGGGGCCCCAGGGGAGGCATTAAAGGGGGACGGGCAGGGGTTGGGGGCCCCCAAGGGAGGCATTAAAAGGGCCCCAGGAGTATATGGGGGGACTGGGGGCAGGTAAAGCTTTTTAAAAAAACAACAAATTTATACTCACCTTTAACTCCTCCCGGGGACGCGCTCCGTCCTCTTTAACCCCCTCCTCCGGCAGCTCCTCGGAGCCGGCCTAAACGCGCTGTGCGCCGGGAAGGCCAACGTCGGGAATGACATCAACCCTCAACCCCGACGCTGCCGGGTTGGGCGCACGGGGGGGGCGGCGGGGCCTCACGCTGTGAGGACCCCGGCCCCCCAGTGTCGGACCCAGACCCGGGCCCCACCCCGTCTTTCGGGTAGGGGCGCTCGCTCTCTGGCCCCCAAAGCCCCCCAGCTGCATGTTTTCGTCCACGGACCACATGCCGCTGAAAGGGGCCCTTTGTGCTCCAACCCACGGCAGGCCTGGGACCCGGGGACCGGGGACAGGGAGTTTTAAATTTTGGGGCCCCAGCCCCCAATAAAAAGCCTACCACCCCCCCTGCCTTTGGGCCCCAAGTTTCCTGGTGAAGGGGAATCAACCCCCGGGGTTTTCCCCAAAACCTCCCTTTTAAAATTGCAAATTGGGAAATTAGAACCCATTTTAAGTATGTAAAATGAATTGCATGAGGGGTATGGGTCCAGGGGGAAGTGGGGGACCTCCCCTAAGTGACGGAAAATTCCCCATAACCAATCTGGTTTTTTACCCCTTTAAATAAGCAAAGGGGCAAAGGGAAAAGGTTTGGAAAAGGTAAACATGCTGAGGCTGCGCGTTTTCTTTCAGCACTTCTGGCCAGGGATTTCTCTAAAATAAAACAAAAAAAATTAACTTGTACCGTAGCAACTATTTAAAAACCCAAAAAATTTCAGCATAAAAATATACCAGGAAAAACCATTAAAAAAAACCCTCATTTAAATTTTATGAATAATTTTAAACAATACATATCAAAACTCAACTGTGCATAGGAGGGGAATACATGGGGGAGGCTATACAGCAACAAAAGAGGTCAAAGTGGAAAAAGGGGGCAAGATACGATTATATCAATGACCGGGGATGAAAAAAAAATGAATATCGGCATATTAAACACCAATTCATAAGTAACATACAGGTTATCACAACTATAAAAATCATCCCATAATCTGATGAAGTTTTTCAAATAAAATTAGGGGAAATGGAACATTTCCATAACAATAAATTTAAGGGGGATCCCATAATAATCAGTAAAAACTAAAAAAAATACAAAAGATAGGTTTAAACATTAACTAAAGTAATAAAAACCCCAAAAACAGACCCCCACCACTGGGGGTGCCAGTCCCCCAATGCACATTTTTGGGGGAATGTATGAATTGAAACCCTTTAAGTTCATTTTCCCCCATCTATTTTTCCCGTGTAAAAATGGCCCCGAATGTAAAGAAAATGGTTTTTGCACGTTCATAAATGGGTTTAAAAAATTCATCCCCCCTCCCCCTGTGTGTTTAAGCATTTCGGGAACTTTGGACATTAAATAAAGCGCCAAACATGTATAAAGGCTATTTGATAAGCTTTGGAAAAAATTTTTGAAAATCATTAAAATACATGTCAGTGAAAAGAAACTATGGGACTATCCTGCTTGGTGGGCTAAAAGGATCCCCGCAATACCTGTGCTGGCTGGCCCCTAGCCATATAAAAAATAAAGGGTGAGAGAGCCAAAAAACTTTCAAAATTTTTAAAGTGGAAAAAATTTAAAAAAATTTTAAAAAATGAAAATTTATCATCATGGGGTTGGGTTTTTTTTAAAAAATTAGTTTTAGATTCAATTTAAAATTTAAAAAAATTTTTTTTTTTAGGAGATATTTTAATAAATTTTTGGGGCATTTTCAATTTGAAAAAAAAAAATGGTAAAATTTTTTTAAAAAAATTTAAAAAAATTTAAAATTTTTTAATAATTTGAAATTAAAAAAAAAATTAAATTTTTTATTATTGTAAATTTGTAAGTTTAGAAATAATGGACGTTTATTGCTCCAATGGCAAATCAAGCCCACTTCGAACCCCTCAGCTTTGCGAGGGACATTGAGATATCTCCGTCCGAGCAGGGAAGCAACGGAGTTTAACCCCCCCCACAATTTATATATTTTCCCCAAAAATTAAGAGTGTAAAAGGGGAACCCCCCCCCCCCCCCCCCGAACCCCCTCATATTTGTCGCATAAAAAGGTCCCAAATTTTTACGAAAAAGCGCCTAACACATTTTAACGCCTGCTCACTTGGCGCATTTTTAAACCCCGAAAAGGGGGAAAAAATCCCACATACCCGTCCCCCTTTTGTTTTGGCCCCCTACTGAAGACAATTGTGATAAAATCAAAAATTTACTTGTGAATTTGGGAAATTTTTAAAAATCCCCATATTCAGATTTTTTTTTTTCCTGTCAAACCTTTTAAAAAATAATTTTTCTTACCCATACCCATTAGGTCCCCTATTGGGCGACTACTAAAACCCCCTTCCATGCATTCACCTCCCATGAAAATTGTATTTTTTTTGAAAGGATTTCAAATTTTGGCTGTAATTTTTTTTTTGGGGAAGATAAAACAATAAAGGTTTCTGGGGCCCCCCTAAAACACTGGCCCGGTGGGCCCCTGTTGGGGGACAAATAGTCTGTACTAACCAAATAAAAGTGCATAGACACCCCCTTAAAGTAATTTGGGGAAAAACCCCAAAAAAGCAAATTTATTTAAAAAAGGGGGGTTTCCTGATCCAGAAGTGTTGCTTTGTAAAACTGGGAAAACGCTAAATCTATGACCCCCGCGTAGAACCGGTTCAAGAAAATTTAGCACATTCTACACTACTAATTTCGCGCAAAAAAGGGACCTTGGGGACCAAAAAACATACAAAACGGGCCCCCAGAGAGCCCAAGGCCCGTCTATAAAAGGAAGCCTTCAGTCCCCGGGAAAATGTGTGCCGCTCTGACTGCTCCCCCGTTCACACTGACTAGAAAGTAATTTTATAGCATTAAAAATACATTACCCAAGTAAAAAAAAAAAAAAAAAAAAAAAAAAACAAAAAATTGTAATAGTTATTCCTTAATGGGATTATAAAAAAATAAAAAAAAAAAAAAATGTAAAAATAAAATAAAAAATAAAATAAAAATAAAAATTTAAAACAAAAATAGTGCCCCATTACACCCACAAAAAAAAAAAAAAAAACTACCCCATATTAGGTACCACACCTTTCCATAAAAACCTGGGAGAATTTTTTCTAACAGGGTTTTGTTAGTTTTGGGAAATGTGGAAAAGGGTTTAAAAAATAATTTAAAAAACAAAAAAGAAAAAAAATTCTGCAGTAAAAATTTAAAAGTTTTAAAATCAAATTATGCCCCCAAAAAGTACAAACCTTTCCCCCAAAAAAAAACGAGGCCCCCGTACAACTTCGTCCCTTTAAAAATAAAAAAAATTACAAAATGTTGAAATTTCAAGGGGACAAAAATTTAAAAAAAATGGCTGGGAATTAAAAGGGTTTTTCCCACGAAGTAAAATTCATTTTGGGAAGTTTGAAAAATTAAATAATAAACATTTTCCCCTCTTCATCATTTTTTAAAAATTCTGGACTGTTTTTGTCTTAAAGCTGCTCCTTTAGTGATCCATTGTTTTACAGCTCGTCTCCAGGGGATACGACCAGGGCTGAGAGCTCCTCACTCCAGGTCGCACATGCTCAGATATCACCTCTCCTCTCAGGCAGCTACTGAGTGTTCAAATCCCAGGTGCTGTCATTCTACTCCTGAACTCTGTGCTCTTTAGAAAATTAGTCAAACCCGTGTAAATTAAATTAAAAAAAGAAACCTCAATGGGTCTGTCATTGATAAAGGGAAATAAAAAACCACAGGTTGGTTCCTGCAGAGATTTGAACCGAAGACCCTTGTGCCCGGAGGCAAAGGTTTTACCTCTGAGCTACATTGTAACTACTCACAGCTCTTTAACACAATCAGTCCTTTCTTTTTACTTGAGAGAGGAAAGGCCTGGTGATGTCATCCTACTGGGTCACATGATATGCAATTCAAACTACTCCCCACAACCCCCCTTCTGAGCACACAGAGCTGAAGAGATGGGGTGTAGGTGGGATTAAATGAGATCGTGGCAAAACCCCTTTAAACTTTTTCAGGCCTAGGGTTTTTTAAGGTTAAAATAACAGAAGAAGCAGATTGAACAGGACAAAATACTGATGTACAGCTATTTACTCACCTACTATTCACGGGAGGGGCTGTTTAATATTGTACATGCACATAGATAAGGCATCAATAGGAAGCCAGTCATACAGTTACATGTTTGTGCACCATTGGTGGCTTACAGCCTTTTTAGTGGGATCCATACTGGTTAATAAGGCGTGTTTTTCAAGATCTTTTAGTGCACCCAACAAAGTACTTGACATCCATGTTCCCCCAACATCATAAAAGCCCCCACAATGCACTCTGTCATCGGAGACATTTGTCTAAAGCTGACGTTTGGGTCCCACTTGTTTTAGCAATACTGTATAGTGATATAAAAGCGATGTAAGGTTTTATGTTCATTCAATTCATATATAGACAGGTAAGGTCACTCATGCATGTTGGCTCTTTCTTTTGAAGTCTGTGGGAGTCCCTGTTCAGCTGTCTGCATACCTCCCATATTGTCAGTGGGTCAAATTGGGTCTTTCCTGACAGATGGAATAAGAACCTCAACCAACCGTAACCCAGCTTTTTATATTGGTGCTTAGAATTGTCCTGCTTCTAAATCAGACCAAGGACAACATCTGACCAGAGGTTCTACACAGTTGGTTCACATTATTGTGACCACCAGCTAATATCCAGCGTTACCGCTGTGTGCAGTATGGACAGAAGCTAGAGGGGTTGGGAGTGACTCGAGAAGGTCTTGGTTGGTTGTCACTGGTATCTGGAGCCAACTGCATCTCACAGCTGCTGGAGGGTGCATAGGGGGATCCATAGAGCAAATATGACCATCAAGGCGGACCATCAATTTGGGTTCAGGTCTGGGGACTTAGCCAGCTAGCATACTACTTGGTCACATAATTTCTAACCATATGATGTTGTCACGCCGCGTGCTGCGGTCCGGCGCTCGGCTTACTTACCTGGCTTCGCTGCGCGCTTACTTACCTGGCCCCGTCCTGTTTCCTGCTCAAGCGGCACGCTGCTGTCACTGCTGCTGCCTGGCCTTACCTGGCCGGCCACTAGGGGCGCGCGCGAGCAGCTTCCCTGGATTTTACAGGTGTTTCCTTTCTACCTATGGTACGGGCACAGGTTTTATTAGGGATACCTCTTCCTGCCATTGGCGCCCAGTTGTTGGTGTCCGTACCCTAGTGTATGCCTTGTGAGGTTACTAGTGTACTTCCTACCATCTATTTGTGTTCCAGACCCTATATCCGTCCACTGTGCCATTGTCATTGCCACGTCCAGTCGCTTCCTGTCCTGCCTTGCCGGTTCTGCCTAGCTCCGGATCCACGCTCTGGTGTCCTGCCTGCTCCAGTTCTACGCCCTGGTCAGCCCGGTGTCTTCCCTGTCTGCTTCGGCTGTCACCGCTGGGTCCTACTTCGGAGGTAGCGACCTGGGGTTCCCTGCGGCAAAGTCCGTCCTGCCTTGCGGCGGGCTTCGGTGAATACAAAGGGCCCCTTAGACTCCACTCCCCGGCGTAGGGTACGCCAACTTCTTGCGGTGACCAGAGTATCCACCTCCGCTCGCTGAGCAGTCCTGACAGTGGATATAGAGTCTGGAACACTAACAGACAGTAGGAAGTACACTAGTAACCGCACAAGGCACTAGGGTACGGACACCAACAACTGGGCTTTAAGAGGTATCCCTAATAAAGCCTGTGCCCAAACGCCATAGGTAGAAAGGAAACATCTGTTAAGTACTGGCCCTTTAAATCCAGGGAAGCTGCTCGCGCGCGCCCCTAGTGGCTGGCCGAGAAAGTGCAGGCAGCAGCAGTGACAGCAGCGTGCCGCTCGAGCAGGAAACAGGACGGGGCCAGGTAAGTAAGCGCGCAGCGAAGCGCAAGCCAGGGACGTCCGCACCTGGTTTTGGGCGCCTGGACAGCAGCACGAGAACGCCAGGAGCCTGGAGATGCCCCAGGAAAGACAATTGGCATCTATAGGTATACATGATATGCAACCCAAATTGATTGAGAGTCTCTCCACATGGATGAGTAGGTCCAGAGAAAGCTACAAAAACATTCCCCAGTACCGTAATACTGCCATCAACCAGTTTAAATTCTTCCAGCAATGGTTGCCATGTGTTTGTCCTCTGATATTCGTAACACGCCAATGTTCATCTATTTGATGAACAGAAAATGGGACTTCCCACCCAGAAACGGCAACCCTTTGCTTACCAATGTATTTATGATTCTTCTGCGAAAGTGAAGGCTTTTTCTGCCGATGCACTTGCTTAACACAGGTGCTTTGATATCGTCTGCTTCAGACCCAATATCCCAGTAGGGTTTGCTAACTGTTGTTTGAAACACATCTGGTAGCCCCCTGGATCATTTTGGCGATGAGCTGCTGTAATGTGTCGGTTCACCCTCATGCATCTTCATAATTGATGTTCCAGCTCTCACATCGATGAAAACAGGGGGCTCCGCAGTTTCCAAGCCCGCTCAAGTCACTTTTACTGCAGCACACAAGAACAGTTTACAGACGCACAGAAATACTGCCCCCCTTGCCCGGGAAGCCAATAATCATCCCTCCACCACTGGGGTTCCAGTCCCAATGCACATTTTGGGAGACATGTATGAATCGAATGCGTTGAAGTTCATTTTCTCAACTGTTTTTCAGCGTATAATGAATGTATGAAAGTGGATTTTGTTGTGCTCATAAATGGTGTGTAAAGTTCATCGCGCCTCGCCTGTGTGTTTGCCGCATTATGGAACTTAGCGCATTAGTAATGCACCAAACATGTATAAAGGCTATAGATAGGCTGGAAATAAGAGAAAAGTCATTAGAATAGCATGTGGGTGAATAGAAACTATGGGAATGATCCTGTTTGGGAGGACCACAGGTTCCAGCAATATCTGTGCGTGCTGGGCTCTTGCTCTATGTAGAATAAAGGTGTGAGCAGCAAAATACATTTCAAATTTAATGTAGGAAAAATTAAAAAATTAAAAATCTGAACAACATAATCAGGGGGTTATTTAATGTAAAATTAGTTTAAATTCATTAATTTTAAATACATTTTATAGGGATATTTTTTATATTTTTGGACATTACATATTTGATCAATTTTAATGAAAAAAATTTTTTATGAAATTTAAATATTTTAATTTTTATATAATTTGATAATTATCAGAAATTACTTTTTATTATTGTACTGGTGTAAGTTGAGAAATATTGGACGTTTATTGCTCCAATGGCAAATCTAGCTCCACTTCGACTCCTCAGGCTTAGGCAGAGCACATTGAGATAGGTTGTCCGAGCATAATGCCCCCTAGTTCTGCTGAACCACATTCATATATGTGTCTAATATTACGAATGTGGTTTCAACACCCCCCCCTCCAACGCCTCCAAAAATGCCCCCTCATAAATTTGGCACATTAGAAAGTTGTCAAGTCTTACGAACAATGCGCCTAACACATTCATAACGCCTGCTCACTTAGGCGCATTTTTAAGACAGAAAAGGGTGAAAAACCCAATCAAACATGTCTCCCTTTGTGTTGGGTTCTACTGAGGGCAATTGTGATACCTCATTTTAATTACCCTTTTAAATTGGAATTTGATATCCCCAATTCATGTTTTTTTTATTCCCCGTCACCATTGATATAATTGTATCTTACTCCAAACACTTATGATCTCTATTGCTTGACTACTATAGCCTCCCTCCATGCATTCACCTCCTACGTAGTGCTTTTATATGGATTTTTTAAAAATATTCAATAAAATTAAATGAATTTTTTATTAAAAGTATCCTGTTTTGGTCTATTATTATGCTGTATTTTTTGGTGAAGATAAAACAAGTAAGGGTAAATTTCCTCCTAATCACTGTGCGGTGCCTCTGTTGGAGGACAAGTAGTCCGTACTATACCAAATACAGTGCATAGACACACCTTGAAGTATGTGGTGAAGCCCAAAGAAGCATTCATTAAAAGTGTCGCTTTGAAGGTAGAAAGCGCTAAATCTATGACCCGCAGTAGAACAGGTTCAGGTGCATTCTGCAATAAAATTGGCGTCTGGGCGCCAAAAATCATACATGTCGCCCCTAGAGAAGCCCCATGCTGTCTGTATAGGAAGCCCTCAGTCAGGGCACACTGTGTGCAGCTCTGACTGCTGCCTGTGTCATACTGACATAGAAAGTAATGTATTAGCATACATGAATATATGAATACATTACTAAGTGTAAACAAAAAATTGTACAATATTTATTCCTTAATGGTATTATAAAAAAAGTAAAAAGAAATTTAAAAAAATTAGAAAAAAATGAATAAAACAAATAATAAAATAAAAATAAATATTTAATAAAAAATGATTGTGCCTACATTACACAAAAAAACCTACACATATTAGGTATCCACAACTCCATAATGACCTTCAGATGTAATCTAACAGGTTGGTTAGTGTGAAATGTGAATGGTGTAAAAAATAATTAAAAACAACAAAAAAAATGAAAAACAAAATTCTGCAATAATTTATATGTAATCTCAAACTATGCCCCCAAAAAGTACAACTCCTCCCACATAAAACGAGGCCTCATCCAACTGCGTCATTGGAAAAATAAAAAAGTTACAACTGTTGATAACGCAAGGAGGCAAAAACTAAAAAAAAAAGTGCTGATTCCCATTAAGACCTTTTCAGCCTAGGGTTTAATGGGTTAAAATCACAGAGAGAATCAGATTGCACTGAATATACAGCTATTTACTCACCTACTATTCATGGGAGGGGCTGTTTAATATTGTACATGCACATAGATAAGGCATCAATAGGAAGCCAGTCATACAGTTACATGTAGTGCTACCATGGTGGCTTACAGCCTATTAGTGGCATCCATACTGTAAACAAGGCGTGCTTGTCAAGATCTTTTAAGTGCACCCAACAAAGTACTGACATGCCATGTTCCCCCAACATCATACCTCCCAACTGTCCCTATTTTGGAGGACTGTCCCTATTTTTAACCCTTGTCTCTCTTAGCTCTATAAATGTCCCTCTTTTTCATTTAGGAAACAGATTTGCATCAATAAACTGACTATCTTGCTGTAAAAAGTATCTGCTTCCTCGTTGTATATTACATAACAACTTACTTAATATCTCATCATTGGATACAAAGCAATCCTGAAAATGTCTCCCTTTTTGCCTGTCTAAAAAGTTGGCATGTATGTGTGGGGCGTGTTAGAGGTGTGTCTTGGTGTGATGTCATGTTTTGGGGTGTGGTTAGAGCCGTGGCCTGATGTGTCCCTTTTTGCAATCTCTAAAAGTTGGGAGGCATGCCAACATCATAAAGCCCCCACATAATTCCTGCAGTGCACTCTGTCATCGGAGACATTTGTCTAAAGCTGACGTTTGATCCCACTTGTTTTAGCAATGCTGTATAGTGATATAAAAGCGATGTAAGCTGTTCCATGTCAATTCATATATAGACAGGGTAAGGTCACTCATGCATGTGGCTCTTTCTTTTGAAGTCTGTGGGAGTCACTGGTTTAGCTGTCTGCATACCTCCCATAGGTCATGTGAGCAGACCTGGCCACCCTCCTTATCTGTAGATGATTTCTATACTACCAGTGGGGTCCACCTGACAGATACACCATCAACCAACCTTAACCCAGCTTTTTTATAAAAGCAAGGCAGTGGCTCATGGATTGTGCTTAGAATTGCTGAGTCCTGCTTCTAATCAGACCATGACAACATCTGATCAGAGTTTCTACATAGTTGGTCACATTATTATGACCACCATCTAATATCCAGAGTAACCCGTGTGTGCAGTATGGACAGAAGCTAGATAGTTGATGTTCCACCTCTCACCTCGATGACACATGGTGCTTATTTGCAATGGTGCCATTTGTCCACTCACTAGTCACTTTCACTGCAGCAGCACGAGAACAGTTTACAGACTACACAGAAATACTGCCACCCTTGGCAGGAAGCCAATAATCATCCCTTTCTGCATCTCTGACGTTCTGTCGCTTTTATCCATAACAGCCTGTTGCACATTATATAACCACCAAGCCAGCTCACAACATGTGACTTCCTTCAAAAACAAAAATAGTCAGTGGTCATAATAATGTGACTCAACGGTGTATGCTCTCCCTGTGTTTGCTTAGGTTCCCTCTGGTTTCCAGCCATCCTCTAAAAACATGCTGATGGCAGAGGCATAACTTAAAGCTCCTGGGCCCTAATGCAAAAAGTTAAAATGGGCCCCACAACTATTATTTGCTAATTATAATACAAATTATAATACTGGGGTCCTCCTGTGTGGCAGAAGGGCTTTTGGGCCCCCTCAGGCTGAAGGGCCTGGTAGCGACTGCTACCTCTGCTCCCCCTATGGCTACGCCCCTGGCTGATGGGTTCATTGGCTTCCTTTTAAAATTTTCTGTAAGACTTGGGGAGAGGACCTATTGTGAATGATGACCTCTTGTCAGAGCATCATGGGCCCCCGGGCAGAGCATTGCAGTGGGCCATGCCCACATATATCACATCACACTTGGCTATGCCTCTAGCCACCCCCAAGCACACCCATATTATCACGTCCCTTATCACACCCATATTATCACACCGGCAGCTTACAAGACTATTTGGCAGGGCAGGGAGCCTTTGGCTTCCTTCTTCACCGTGGTTTTTAACTGTTTGCACATCCTAAAACACACAAACAGTTAATAAAGCAAAGCCAACCAAACGATCCAGGGTATGTTTCTTGTTTTCCTGGGACATACAGACCCCACTTGGGGCCCCTATACTTGTGGGGCCCCTGGGAAACTGCCTAGTGTGCCCAATGGAAAAGATGGCCCTGCCTCTTGTACAGTTCTGCTGAGCCTGTTGGCGCTATATCGTCAACAGGAAACAAATAAGAATATATGTCACACTGAACAGTTTCTGACCTCTAAGCAGATGTAATATTAAACAAATCACATACCACAATCCTCGTATGTTTCTGGACGCTCCCTGCTAATGTCAGACTTGCTGGAAATGTGGATGAGATAGTACAAAAATGTTGGTGCCTCTCCTTAATAAATTTGCTGTATGTCATTTTCTAGGCTGCCCTACCACTGACTCATGGGTCAGATGCGTTTTACGTGACCCCTAATATCGCAGGAAATTCACCTTTTTTCAGTATTTTGTACACTTGTTGCCAGAAAACAACATTTCCAAGGGCTCAGAACCCAAAATGTATTTCTTATTTCATTCGTCTTTTGCATTGGGAACTGCAGCGGCATCCAGAGCAGAAGAAGGTCAGAGCGCTGAGGTCCGGGCAGGCTGTCAGGCTACTGAGCGGATCAGCATGTCCAGGACACGTCGTGCTAGTGGCTCATGACCCTGAGCATCGCCTATCCTCTGCTGACCTCTGACCAATGCTCCAACCCCTGACTTCCTTACCCAATAAAGACATTGAGACATAGATTGGATGAATTGGCCACAGCAGCCATTTTATTAACAAACAAATGAATAAACATAAATTGCCATATACAAATGAGTATAAATTCCCCATACCCATTCGTCCTAACCCACTGCCCCCAACAACATTCCGGTACCTTCCGGAACATCCATGAAGAGAACCAATTGGGGCTCAGGTCCTTTGAGCTACGATAATCCAAACAGGGTCTGGCGAAAACTTATCACTCCTTCTCTCCGTAGATTACCCTCATCCGTCACCCCCGGCTTCAGGGGCACCAAAAGCCACCTCAAGTGGCTAACCACTCTTTACCAGCTCCCAAGGACCCTGCCCTGTGGAGCCCCAATCTTCGCCAGAACGGTCCATCAAAATTGGGAGCCAAGCAGAACCTGACTTCCCCACTACTTTTCACCAACTCTAAGGACCCCATCCCGCTCCCACCACTGTGACAGACAACAACCTAACCCATGACCACATCCGACCCCACCTCCTAACCCCACGCACGAGCTGGCGCGCTGGGTCATGTGGGGCCTCCCATTAGGGCTGCGCACCCATGTCCAGCCCCGGCCTTGACTTGTAGTGGATTCACCTTCTAGGATATCCGCTCTTATTAGCACATTGTGCAGTTCAGCAGGGTCGTCGCTAGGCTGTTTTATTCGGGGCTCGGGCCCCGAATAAAACCCCCTGTGCCCCGAGTCTCCCGGGCTCCAGGCCTCTGCGCTGGGCCTGGAGCACCGACTGGCCCTTCAGCTGCATGTGCGTCCGCTGGACACACACTCAGCTGAGGGCTTCTGCGGAGCGGAGAGCGAGCGCTCCCTGCCCTACAGACAGTGTCGGACCCGCAGGTCCTACCCCGCGCTGCCGCCGGGTCCTCACAGCGCGGAGGACCCGCCGCGGCCCCGTGCGCCTCAGCCAGCTGCGTCGCGCTGAGGGGATGTCGTCGCGGCGCTGCCGCTCCTCGGGCGCGCACAGCGCGTCATAGGCCGTGCGCCCAAGGAGCTGCCGGAGGAGAGCGGCTGAAGAGGACAGAGCGCGCTCGCCGGGGGAGTTAAGGTGAGTATGAATGTTGTTATTTTTAACGCGTTTACCTGCCTCAGTGCCCCTATATACTGCCTGTGCCCCTATAATGCCTGCCTGTGGCCCCCATATCCCTGCCTGTGGCCCCCATATCCCTGCCTGTGCCCCTATAATGCCTGCCTGTGGCCCCCATATCCCTGCCTGTGCCCCTATAATGCCTGCCTGTGCCCCTATAATGCCTGCCTGTGGCCCCCATATCCCTGCCTGTGCCCCTATAATGCCTGCCTGTGGCCCCCTATCCCTGCCTGTGCCCCTATAATGCCTGCCTGTGGCCCCCATATACTGCCTGTGGCCCCCATATCCCTGCCTGTGACCCCCATATACTGCCTGTGGCCTCCATATCCCTGCCTGTGGCCCCCATATATTGCCTGTGGCCTCCGTATCCCTGCCTGTGCCCCTATAATGCCTGCCTGTGGCCCCCATATGCTGCCTGTGCCCCTATAATGCCTGCCTGTGGCCCCATATTCTGCCTGTGGCCCCCATATCCCTGCCTGTGGCCCACATATTCTGCCTGTGGCCCCCATATCCCTGCCTGTGGCCCCCATATCCCTGTCTGTGGCTCCCATATCCCTGCCTGTGGCTCCCATATCCCTGCCTGTGGCCCCTATATGCTGCCTGTGGCCCCCATATCCCTGACTGTGGCCCCCATACGCCTGCCTGTGGCCACCATATGCCTGCCTGTGGCCACCATATGTTGCCTGTGCACCTATATACCTGCCTGTGGCCCCCATATACTGCCTGTGTCCCTATATACCTGCCTGTGGCCCCCATATACTGCCTGTGTCCCTATATACCTGCCTGTGGCCCCCATATACTGCCTGTGTCCCAATATACCTGCCTGTGGCCCCCATATACCGCCTCAGTGACCCCATATACTGCCTCAGTGACCCTATATTCTGCCTCAGTGCCCCTATATACCTTCTTGTGGCCCCTATATACTGCCTCAGTGCCCCCATATACTGCCTGTGGCCCCATATACAGCCTCAGTGCCCCTATATACCTGCCCATGGCCCCATATGCTGCCTGTGCCCCTATAATGCCTGCCTGTGGCCCCATATTCTGCCTGTGGCCCCCATATCCCTGCCTGTGGCCCACATATTCTGCCTGTGGCCCCCATATCCCTGCCTGTGGCCCCCATATCCCTGCCTGTGGCTCCCATATCCCTGCCTGTGGCTCCCATATCCCTGCCTGTGGCCCCCATATGCTGCCTGTGGCCCCCATATCCCTGACTGTGGCCCCCATACGCCTGCCTGTGGCCACCATATGCCTGCCTGTGGCCACCATATGCTGCCTGTGCACCTATATACCTGCCTGTGGCCCCCATATACTGCCTGTGTCCCTATATACCTGCCTGTGGCCCCCATATACTGCCTGTGTCCCTATATACCTGCCTGTGGCCCCCATATACTGCCTGTGTCCCTATATACCTGCCTGTGGCCCCCATATACCGCCTCAGTGACCCCATATACTGCCTCAGTGACCCTATATTCTGCCTCAGTGCCCCTATATACCTTCTTGTGGCCCCTATATACTGCCTCAGTGCCCCCATATACTGCCTGTGGCCCCATATACAGCCTCAGTGCCCCAATATAACTGCCCGAGGCCCCATATAATGCCTGTGCCCCCCTATATACTGCCTTTGGCCCCATCTAACTGACTGTGGCCCCTATATATCTGCCTGTGGCCCCTATATATCTGCCTGTGGCCCTATTTATCTGCCTGTGGCCCCATATATCTGCCTGTGGCCCCATATACTGCTTCAGTGCCCCTATATACCTAACTGAGGGGACTGCTATATCTATAATTAAGGAGTTGCTGGAAATGTGAGGATTCTAAGATATTTTTGTCCAAATCTGCAGGGACGAGTATTGGCCGGGAGCAATCAGCATGAAGGTGTGAACCGGATGGAGAAGAAAAGGGAAAGTGAACGACGCTGATCAGAAAAGACGTCTCCGGTGAGTCACTAAATGTAACAGCAGTGTAATCACTTATATGTCTGCAGAGTCTACATACAACTAGTATCTACCACTATATGGTCACTGTATGGCGGTGGTATATGTAATTAGAGCCTGTGTACAGCTGATAGTCACATGTGGGGGTTGCGTTCGGTCAGGGTCTGGCAGGATTATTTGAGCCTTAAGTAGTAATAGTTTGGGGTCTTGGTTTTGTAGGAGTGTTTTTAGTCACAATCACTTGTCTGGTAGATTTGCTCCATGTATCGGTGGATTATTTGGTGACTGTTTAGGGGTATTGTCATATGAAGGTGAGAAGTTCTGAAAAAGTAAATTTGTCATTGGTGATTTTTACTGTACAGTGACTGCTGAGGAGATGGACGGGATCTGTGTGGGATGTGCAGAAAATTAGTGACAGGAACAGAAGGTTTTTCTCTGTAAAAAAACATCCGCAGTTCACAATGAGGCGTGAAAAATGTCGTGTGAACCCAGCCCTACCCAGAAAAACACAAAGGGCCCGAGCCCCGGATGTTTTAGGACCCTAGCAACGCTCCTGCAGTTCAGGACGGCAGCAGAAATCTCTTGATTATGTTGTCTTCACTTGAAAGGTGAAATTGTGATTTGTAAAAGGCCGAGGCGAGACATTTCCGTGGTGTTTGTCGCAGTAGGAGAATGTGCATGTGGGAGTCTTTCCCAGGCCTAGATCCATCATCGACAGATTGCAGACAGATGCTGAACAGAGGACAATGCAGCCAATATACCTCAATCTACTTTTAATTACTACACACATGGATGTTTTTCAATGTGTCCAAGATCTGCTGCATCTTCTGTAGCCTCCATAAATGCAGAGATCTGCTGTTTCTCAGGGTTCATACTCATCATTTTTACTGCTCAGTCAATGTGAAGGGAAAGGACAAAAAATGAAATCCATATTACGGATATAAAGGAAACTTGCAGCAGAAGTTCCTCCCAGCTGCTTAGAATTACAGGAAAATTCCATTAATCGGGCACTTCGTCATCCAGAAAGGCTACTTTCACACAGTGCAGTTTTGGTGCAGTTTTATCTGCGCTCCGAGTAAACTGCCTTTATTAGCAGCAAGCTTCTTTCAGTTATCTAAATTGTTCAGAAAGGCCGGGGCCGGACAAGGGGGCGCAGCCCTAGTGGGAGGCCCCACATGACCCGGCGCGCCGGCCATGACATGAGGTCAGTGGGGGAGCTAAGCGCGCGGCGTGTGGGAGGGGCCGTGATATAAGGCCGCGTCCCGCGCCGCGGCAGTTAGTGGCGGCGTTAAAAACTGTCCCGACCACCCTCCCTTTTTGAGGTTGGGGGGGGGGTTTGGGAGGGAGGGGGATCAGTGTCAGGGGACGAGCTTTCCAGTGCTGGCGGGTTTTGGGGTCCTTGGGAGGTGGGGGAATTAGGGGGTGAGTTCGGCTCGCTTGGCTCCCAGTTTTTGAGTGACCGTCAGGACGGTTGGGGCTCCATATGCAGGATCTTGGGAGCGCAAGAAAGGGGTTAGCCGCCAGGGTGGCTTTTTTGCCCTGAAGCCGGGGGTGGCTGGGGGCAATGGCTTGAGGAGAGAGGGAAGGAGGAGGAATTTTGCCCGACCTGTTTTTGGAAATCATTTGCTCCAAGGACCTCAGCCCCAAGTTTAGTTATGGTTTGGGGTCAAGTAGGCTTTTGGGGGGGGAAATGAGGGGAAAATGGGTATTTGAGGGTTCTTCAGTACCATTTGTGTGTAGGTTTTTTCTGTTGTTACTTGTTTGTTAATAAAACCGCTGCTGTGCCATTTATCCAACCCATGTCTCATGTCTTTTTGGGGAGGGGGGGGGTGAAGTGGGTTTTTGGGTACATTTGGCCCTAGATAGCCAAGGATAGGCGTTGCTTAGGGTCAAGGTGTTTCAAGTAAGTAATTAATTACTATGTCTGAAGTCTTGTGGATACAAACACACTAATTGATTATTCACTTTCCAAGCAGTTTAGATAAGTGAAAGAAGCTTGCTGGTAATAAAGGCAGTTTAATTGGAGCACATTTAAAACTGCACAATAAAATGCGCTGTGTGAACGCACACAAAGTCTTTCCAACACAGAATTGCACAAGGCTTCTTTAACATATAGGCAGGGCCATCTACACAGCATTGTAGGCCCATGGGCTGAGTAGTGCGCTGGGCTCACTGCCTACACAACCATGAACAAAGCGGCCAATGGGTAGGCAAAGGTAGGCACCACATGTGGCGCCACTTCATCCCAAGCAGAAAAGGGGGTGCAAAGGTGTATGGGTTGGGCTGAATTTTCCATAGAGTGTGTGTCATGGGGGCCGAAACTCAGAGATAAATTAACACAGTCAGTGCTCACCACTGGGCTGCTGTAAGGGTCATCAGAAGACAGGGTCCAGGGCTGGACAGGAGACACGCCCTGCCATTGCCCAGACACTGAACGGTAGTGGGAAGATACGCCTGCAGCTGTGCACTTACAACAGTGAAATGGAGTTAAGGGCCCATTGAGGCCCAGTGTGTCCATTCGTTAAAGGGGATTTGCCAGGATGCCAGTTACCTACCTCTTATCAGCACGGGAGCAGAATATATACTAATCATGCTGAGTCATGAAGCTGCAGGAGAGAGAGGGAGGGGGTGAGTGAGGAGTGAGGAATCCAAGGGATCGTCTCAAAACTTAACTGAAATAATAACAGTACAAGATTTGGAAATTTTCAATACAGCAAGACACAGCCTCAGACTGCACTGTCTACCCGGTGCCTTAAAAGC
This sequence comes from Phyllomedusa bahiana, assembly GCA_025379985.1. NCBI lineage: Eukaryota > Metazoa > Chordata > Amphibia > Anura > Hylidae > Phyllomedusa > Phyllomedusa bahiana. The sequence goes on from JAODAL010059640.1 coordinate 17,785, forward strand.
TCATTTATTTTGCCTGTCATCAGATAAGAAGTGTTTCACGCAAGCGCGGCCTGTCAGCTCCTCTGGTCGTGTCTAGTGAAGCTTTGAGGTAACTAAGGGGGATTGAGAAATGCTGTAGCTCTCTCAGGCTGCACTTTTTGTAATCACATATATTTAGAAAAGTGATTAAATACCCATTTTGGAGGATCCCACGTCAACATTACATCGTGGCAAAACCCCTTTAAGACAGCCCTGCACATAGAGGAAATATATTAACACCTGGGTTGTTGTGCTGGTCTTTGTCAAAAGAGAGTATAAGTAAGATACACCAAATTTATTAAAAGGCACATGCTGCATAAAGGAGTTTTCTCACCCCATTAATTAGCTTTAAACATGTAGGCAAAGGTAAATAAAGACTATTACCAAATACACTGTTATTTTGAATTTGCTTTGTTTGGGAGATAGAGGAGATTTTATCTCCGGCTTGTGTACACACATTTCTCTAGGCTACCAACTATATCTATCTGATCTCATTACTCCAGCAACCCTATCTGTCAATCCTGATATGACTCCCTGCCAAGTCTCATTTCCAGCACAAAAGCTTGTTTACATTACTTACTGACAAGCTTTGAAGGGGTTTTCTCCCCACCAAGTTTAGCTTTCAACATAGAGGGATTTTTTCTAAATACCTTGGTCAATAGATTTTACTTTAGTCATGCGTTAAGGAACATTTTATGGGCTCTGGTTCCCTGGTTCCCCTACCATAACTCTGTTATATGATTAGAGAGCTCAGAGCAGGGAGTGACCCCTCAGTGCGGAACAAACTAATTATCTGTAACAAGATTACAGATAAGCTATTGTTTTCAGTCCTCCCAGCACATGTACCTTGTGTTTTTTTTGGGAAAACTAGATCTCCAGCACTTAAACAGGTTCAGCTACTTACAGAGACACTAGATTTTGCTAATTTTCTGCTATCGACCCACCCACAGAACTGGTGTGTTGGAGCCAGGTCTCATACCTGTCATCCTGTTCTATAGATATATAAAGCGTCGTATGCCAAAACTTGGCGCAATCTGCGCCAGACACGACACTCTGAATGTGCCAAAGATGTAGGGGCGTGTCGCACCAGAATCGTACAATGCGCCAGAAATGCTCCAAAGTTTGGCACAAAACTGTCAAACAATCCATACGATTTCAAAATGGCACGTGCCAAATGGCTGCATACATTGTGGTCACTTTCATACATACGGTCAGATCACACACTATTAAAAACAGAAGTAGAACTAACGAATCCGCGCCAGGTTCATACATGTGGCCCTTACCGCTAGCTTTCCTCACAGACTGAGCAGATTGTTGAGGTTCCCAGAGTAGCGACTCTTTGTGATCAATTCATTGTCAAATCGCACCTGTAACAAGCAAGGATAGTATAAAGTGGAGAACCCCTTTAAAGGGGTGTTTCTCGCTACAAAGATCTCATCTCTAATGATGGAGACAGTAAGAATAAGCATTTTTGCAATTGGTTTGCATTACCTAAATCATTTAGTATAGCAATTATAAGCTAAACTGTATGTTCTACACCTAAAACTGCAGCCTGAGTTGGGACACATCCCTTTTCTGTGTTTGGGCTGACTGATATATCATTCAGCCTGTTGGGAATGCCCCTGGATGGGACACGCCCCCTGTGCTATTATTGGCTGCCTGCACTCTATGCTCTCTATGGCAGTGTATCTGTATAATAGAGGCTGTGTGAGCTTCCTCTGTTCATCTCCCACCCTCTAAGGTGAAGGAACTGGGCAATTACTAATTCTGTAGCTGCTAGATTCATTCTCCCCCCATATAACACAGCCTTTTACACTCTGCTCCCCCCTCTACCTCCTGCCTATAACATATGAGGGGGGGGGGGATAGCGTGCATTTCTCACATTTGTTTAATCATTCAATCTGTATGTGTAACTGCTTACAGTAATGCAGGTATGCTGGTTACAGCTATACAGGGGTTCGGGTTACAGCAATGCAGGGGTTCTGGTTACAGTAAAGCAGGGGTTCTGTTACAAGGAGCCTGTGTGGCCTGGGACGGAGGTGTGAGTTCTGCAGGCATGAGAAACATTGCAGGGGTTGTGACATCCTCTCCCTTCCACTGTTCACAAAACAATGATGATGTCACCAGTCTTCAGTGGGACCTGCCCCTGGATTTGAAGCTGTAACAAATAGAAACAGCTCAAGTCTGCAAAAGCGTGTAATGATAAAACCCCCTTTAATGGCTGCAGTAACGACGATGGGATAGACAAGCAAAGTGCTTGTAGCTAAAATTAAATTTTGAAAACTAAACTAACTTGCAGATCATGGGGTCTCTGCTGCCTCCCACCAACACCTCAGCCCTCTTTGTAAACCTGAAAAAAATTGTCTTACTTTCTTTATCAAGGCTGTTAGACTATGATTTATGTCCACGGCTGCCAGATTTATTTTTTGTTCCCCTTTAGAAATCACTTTGAAAAATCTGAAATAAAAACCACTAAATTTGCTCTTAAGGGGTATTTCCGGTCTTTGATTGTTTTAAACACGTAGACAAAAGTAAATAAAGATTATTACCAATATATTGCTTCTCTGATTTTGCTTCTTTTTAGAGAAAGAACATTCTTATCTCCTGCTTTTGCACACAAGCCCCCCTAGTTACTGATCACTTCCTTCTGTTCTAACAGGGTGTAGCAGTGGTTGGAATGGTACTGCCATTCCCTTCAGTGATTCTTATCTGTAAGACCTCAAGCTTGTTTTACATTACTTACTGACAAGCTTTTAAACCCTTAAAGGGTTGTTTTCGCTACATGGATTGTTAAATATCTTGCAAAAACAAGTTACTTTGCAATATGTGTCCATTAACAGTGTCCTATTCTGAGATATCGCCTCTTGTATGGGCTGCATCAGCTCCTCAGGTCCCCTATAGCTACAGACCTGTTCAATCTCTGCCAGCACTTGTTGCTATAGCTATAGACCTGGCTTCTACTTCAGCCTACTAGAAGCCAGTAAACACGCCCTTTAATTCAAAATGAAACCAAGGAAACAGACAAATAAATGTAGTGAGACCAACCCCCTTTAAGAGCTCTTTAGCCTTGTGCACTGCTGTTTACAAGACCCCAGAAGTCATGTCACTCAATAATAGGCTCAGCTAGCAATAAAATAGGTGATATGTCAATCAATGCTGTAAAACCTGCCCACAGCCTGACCCGGAAGTGTGAGCCCGAAGCTGGGGTGTGCTCTGTGAAACAGCACGGTGAGACAACCCCTTGAAGGGATCTTTTTATAGTTTGGTGTATTTGTTTCTGCTTCATCAATAAAAAAAAAGACTTAATTTCTTTTATTTTTTTTTTAAAGAAAGGCTGATGGGGCATAAACAGAACAATTTGCTAAATTTGTTTTGTGTTAATGTATAGTACTCCCTAAAATTGCTGAATTATGTTATATAGCAGAGCAGGCATGCAGACAGGTGTACTATCTATTTTTATTTTCACATTTCAAAGGGAACCATACTGTCAGAGCTGAACATATGGCTACAAACAGAATTTCCTTTTGTTGACACCCCGGATTTATTTCTGTTAAAATAGCA
>JAODAL010059641.1:0-21363 GCA_025379985.1 Phyllomedusa bahiana
CCCATTTTTATGACTCACAGGAGATCTTTTCTGACGGGTTTGTTCACTTTCCCCTTTTCTTCCCATCCCGGTTCCACCTTCTGCTGATTGCTCCCGACCAATACTCCCCCTGCGATTGGGACCAAATATCTTAGAATCCTCACATTTCCAAAATCTTTAATTATAGTTTTTAAAGCCCCGTTAGACAGGTTTTTAAGATAGCCCCTAACGGAAGGATATTATATTGTCCCCTAGACGGTAGGTATAAAAAAATTAGGGGCACTCAGGCAGGTAAAAGTATATGGTACTCTCAGGCAGGTTATGACTAGGGGCCTCTAGGCAGGTATTTTGGGCATCAGGAAAGGGTTATATAGTAAGGGGGCTCGGGCCTATAAGGGGGAACACAGGCAGGTAATAGCATGGGGGCCACAGGCAGGCATATAGGAGCTCTGAACATAAGGGGGGGCACGGGCAACGAGGGGGGGGTCACAGGCAGGCAAAAATAACATTTATACGTACCTTACCTGCTTCCCGGCCGTGCGCTCCTCTTCTGTCCTCTTTTTTCGGCGCGGCCTCCCCCGGCAGTTCTCGGCGCCCAGCCCGTGACGCACTGTGCGCCGAGGGGGAAGGGGCGTCGCGATACATACTTTATCGCACGCTGCCAGCTGGTCGCCGGGGGCCGGCGGCGGTTCTCAGCGCTAGAGGAACCCCGCGGGGCCCCCCGCTTTTCGGCCCCTGCGGCTTACCGGAGGATCCACGATCCCCGGGGAGGGGTCCCACACTGTCTGCGGGCAGGGGGCCCTCCTCTCGCTCCGCAAAGCGGTCAAAGGACCGCCGGGGCTTCCCGGCCCATGGGAGCGGCCTGGGGCCCGGGAAGGTGGGGCCCTGCCTGCGCCCTTAAGGGATAGGCAGAGGTAGGCGCCCTAGGGGATCGCCTACCCGTCGTCCCGCCTCTGCAGCAGAGCAGGGGAGAGCAGGAGCGTGGTTGGATAAGTAAGGCGCGGGATCGCAAGTGCGCCCACGGCCAGACATGCGGGTCGCGGCGCCACTCACTGGCGCCGAGGGAGCACGGATGCGCCCGCGGCTCGAGGTGCGAGCCGCCCGTGACAGTGGGAATACATGGAAGGTGATATTACTATGGTAAGTATGTTGTAAGGTCTGCTATATAAACAAAAAAACTGTATTGTTGGCACATCAATAGACCAGAACTAGAGTAGCAGGTGCTCTAATTCCAACATAGGGCGACATGTTAGAAAAGAGGCACTTCCACGCCAGTTTTAAGGCGCATTAAAATGAGTGTATAATGCGCCTGAATAAATAAACCTGCCAAAAACTGGGTGTGGTATATTCCTTGTACAACTTTATTTAACCCCTTACAGACATTTGTCGTACTCAAAACGGAATGTCGGGTAGGGGTTCCCGGGGCAAATTTGCCCGTATGAGTACGTCAAGGCGATCTTGCGTGCTCACAGCGGAGCGAGGCAAGATCCGCGGCATGGAACCGGCGGTATATTACCGCTGGCTCATGCCGATCCCCCACGGCCGGAGTGAGCTCCTGAGCCCGTGATACGGCGCAGTAACGGCGCTTCAGCGCCAATACTGATCTCCTACCAGACAGCCCGGACGCTGAATGACAGCATACGGGTTGTCTGGTGACGTCACGATGCCCACAATGCATTGTGGGCAGCGTGACAGACATGTTGTCTTGGAGACCGCATACACCTATAAGCTGTATGATGATCTCCTTTGCATGAACGATCTGACGATCGTTCATGCAATTCCCCCTGGGGAAAAGTGTAAAAAGTGGGGAAAAAGAAAAACACAAACAATAAAATAAAAACACGTACATCGCCCTTTTCCCCTTTACAAATACCCCAAAAAAAGATCAAAATAAATAAAGTGCCCATATTTGGTATCGCCGCGTGCATAGCGACCCAAACCCTATTAAATCTGTCATTTTTAATTAACTCGTACGGTGAACGCCGTAAAAAACAAAAACAAAAAACAGTCACAGAAATTGCGATTTTTGTAACATCCTGCAAGCACATAAAATGGAATAAAAAGCGATCAAAACTCATATAAACGCCAAAGTTGTACCAATTAAAACGTCAGTTCATCCCGCAAAAAAAGTCCTTACACAGCTCTTTTTATACAGAAAAATTAAAAAGTTTTTGGCTATTAGAAGATAGCGATGCATAAATATTGTTTTACACATTAAAAACACTTTTTTCAAAAAAATTGTGCTTTTCAAATAAAAAAACTACATAAATTGGTATCACCGTAATCGTTCTCAACCCACAGAGTAAAACTAACTTGCAGGATACTGCATAGTGAACGCTATTAAAAAAAAAACACTGCTAGGATTGCAGTATTTTTTTCCCACCCTGCCTTCCAAAAAAAGGTTTTAAAAGCGTACATAAATTTTTGTCCCCCCTCAAAAATGTTACCAATAAAAACGTCAACTCATCCCGCAAAAAAAAAGTCCCTATACAGCTCCATAAACAGAAAAATAAAAAAAAGTTAGGGCTCTCAGACTGCGGGTGATGCAAAAACGTGTTTTTCCTTTTCAAATAAATGTGTTTTTTATTGTGTAAAAGCAGTAAAACTTTAAAAAAAATGTACAAATGTTTTTTCGCTGTAATCGTATCAACCTGTGAGGAAAACTAGATGGTCATTTATACCACACAGTGACCGCTGTAAAAAATAAAAAAAAAAAAAACACTACCAGGATTGCTGTATTTTGTACAAATTGCCTCACAAAAACCTTAATAAAAAAGTGACCCAAAGCAAAACATGCCCTCATATTGGACCCAATAAAAACATCAACTCATCTCGTAAAAAACAAGCCCACAAGCATTTCCCATATGCAAAAAATTAAGAAAGCTATGGCTGTCAGAATATGGACAACATAAAAACGCAACTTTTTATAAAACTCACTTCTATTGTGTAAAAGTAAAAAAAACATAAAAAAACTATTAAAATTTATATCATTGTAATTTACCGCCCCCCCAGAGTAAAGTTATCCCGTCATTTATCCCGTATGGCGAATACTGTAAAAATGAACCCCAAAAAAAATTTGGCGGAACTTGCGTTTCCCCCCTCCATTTCCATGGCCCAATGCTAAAAAAAAAAAAATACAGACCACCTGTGCGCCCAAAATGCAAAATACACCCTTAGTGAGATTCCCTGAGGGGCGTTGAATCCCAAAAATGGGGCAACTTCTGGGAGGTTCACCTGTTCTAGTACTTTGGGGGCTTTGCAGATGTGACATGGCCTCACCAATATCTGTGCGCCAAAAGCCAAATAGCGCTCCCCCTCCTTGTAACCCCCCCATGCGCCCAAACAGCAGTTTAACACCCACATGTGGTAAAATTTGCCCGAACTTGGAAGAAATTGCGTAACACAATTTTTGGGGGTTTTTTTCCCCCAGATTCCTTGTAAAAATTTAAACATTTTCAGCTAAAATTGCAGATTGGAAAAAATATATATTTTTTTATTTTCAGAGCCGAACTCTAAAAAATTTTTGAAACCCTGTGGGGGTCGATAAACTCACTACAACTCTGATTATTCCGTAAGGGGTGTAGTTTTTCCCAAAATGGGGTTTTTTTTAGCGGTATTTATTAATTTTTTGGGAAACCTTAGGGCCTCTTCAAACTGAAATGCCACCTAAAAAAATTGTAATGAAAATGAGGCTCCAATTTGCAGTAGGTGCTCCTTCTATTTTGAGGCTTGTGATTGAGCCAAATAGTCCACTAGGGCCACATATGGAATATCTCTGAAAACGGCAGAATCTGGGGAATCAATATTAAGTTGCATTTCCCTGATCACATTTACCGTATTCTTGTTAATGTATAAAAATTGAAAATCTGCAAAAAAAGTGAAATTTTTAAATTTCACTTCAACTTTGCTTTAATTCCTATGAAACACCTAATGGGTTAATAAACTTCCTAAATTCGGTTTTGAATACTTTAAGGGGTTTAGTTTCTTAGATGAGATCATTTATGGGGTACTAACATAAAGGTCAAACAAAGTCAGTTAGACACTGGACTGGTCCCTAAAAATTTTGTATATTGCAAATTTTCTTGAAATTTCTTTCTAAATTTATAAGCCCCCTAATGTCGTAAAAAAAAAAAAAAAAAAACCATTTAAAAAATGATGCCCAAACTACAGCAGTACTATAGTAGATGTAGTTATAAAAATTTTGAGTGGAATAACTATCTGTCTTACATGCAGAAATTTTTGAAGTTTGAAATTGGTACGTTTTTCACATTTTCCACGATAATGTGATATTTTTCACAAATAAACAATCATTTTTTGGACCAAAATTTCTTACTATCTTATAGCACAATGTGTCACGAGAAAACAGTCTTGAATCACATGGATAGGTTAAAGTGTCAAAAAGTATTCTCACATAAAGTGACACATGACAGATTTAAAAAATGGGGCTCTGTCAGAGAGGCCAAAACTGGCTCCGGCGGTAAGGGGTTAATGCGCCTAATTTAGGCGTATACCAAAAAAAAGGCACATAGCATATCATTGCTAGCATATTTGATGAGCCTACTTTAAGGTGTCAAATGTGCCTAGTTTTGGTGTATTACAGTTCATTTATATAGAGAATACGGTGTCAAGAGTTTTTTGGTGCAAAATACACCGAAAAAATGGTGCAGCCTTAATGGGACATGTCGCCCATAGTGCTTACTTGTCCTAGTGCTATAGAATAATAATAACAGCTTATAGCCGCCCTCCGGTTTAGAAAAGCAGTAAAATATATTAAAGTAAAGAATTGTCATTTATGTCAGACAACGATAGAATTACAGTAGGTTGGATGGTGTCCCAATTAGCACCTTCTGTAGATAGTCCATCTCACATGATGTTTTGTTATACAGTGTACAAATAACCAAACCCAGCAGTGCCCAGTTATGCTATATGCACCATACAGTATGGAGCTGAAATCACAGTGCTGCCATATGTTCGATATAGTATAGAGCCCAAATCACAGTGCCATATGTTCTATAAAGTATGGAGCCTACCTGATCGTGCTATATGTTCCATGCAGTACAGAGCCCAAGTCACAATGCCATATGTTCCATATAGTATAAAGTCCAAATCACAGTGCCATATGTTCTATAAAGTATGGAGCCTACATGATAGTGCCATGTGTTTCATTCAGTACAAAGTCCAAATCACAGTGCCATATGCCCCAAACAGTATAGAGCCCAAATCACAGTGCCATATGCCCCAAACAGTATAAAGCCCGAATCAGTGTCATATGTTCCATGCAGTATAGTACCCAAATCACAGTGCCATATGTTCCAGACAGTACAGAGCCCAAATCATCATGTCATATGTTTCGAACAAAACTATACACTGCCCCCACCACATAATTCAAAATTAACATGCTATTCAGTGTCTAATCAGAGAAACTTACATTGCCTCAAACTAACCCCTAGGGAACCTTCAAGGTGGCTCGTGCGCCCCGTGCAGCACTCATATGGGCAACCTTATAATATATATTGAGTTAGTGTAGATGAATAAATTGTGCATTTCTAAAATGTCACTCAGTAGGTAATGTTCTGCTACTGGAAACAGAAGTGCAGCATGTAGTCTGCCATTCAGGCCCTTACTAGTAACAACCATAATGGACTATTAGACTGAGTGTGATACACTTATAAAAATGTGCTGTCCCATTGACACACTCTACTGAGGTTATGTGTAAAAAACATGCCCTGACCCTCCATGGCAGTACATGGTATTGCACATTTAAAGGGATTTTCCAGGACTGTTTAAAACTTCCCCTCAATTATAAACACACACACACACCACACACACACACACACACCTTAAAATTTAAAAAATAAACTTTTGGGCAACCCCCCTGACACCAAAAATTGCAGTGCTGCAAAGGCCTCAGTGCCCCCCATTTGGTGATGTAAACTTTTCATGTACATGATGCTGGGGCCCAAATCAGTGACCTCTTTTAAAAAATAAAAGGAAAGTGATTTGGCTGAGGGCCAGAGATTGGGCTGCAGCTTGTGACCCAAATAAAAGGTGAGGTTCATCAGTGGGGGGGTTGAGGAAAAAAAAAAAACTGGATTTCAAACTTAATAAAATTAGCAGACACTCTACGGGCACTGAAAAAAAATTAAAAGGGGTTTTACGGGAATTTTTTTTAAAAATGCATTCCTCTATTTTAGAAAACATAAAAAATGTTGAGGTTAAAAAATTTCATTTTTGTTGCCCACAGCACCAATCAGAGCGGCCCCCTCTCTTTTTTTCCAGAGCACTATATAAAAAGAAAGGGGGGAGCTCGTTTGGGTCTTGGGGGCAACAAAATGAATTTTAGACCTAGACCGTTTTCATACATGTGGCCCTTGGTCTCTGTTCAAACCTCCATGTTTTCAGGGAGAGAAGATCCCAGCTATATTCTGCTTTGATTAAAAACAGTCTGTGTATGGATGGGCGGAATGCACAACAAAAATGGAGGCCAGCCACTCCTCCATGCAAACAATCCAAAAAAACTAAAATTGGTCAGCACATCCAAGGCAATAAAAAAAAAACAAAAAAAAAAAAAAGAGTATAGGTGCATGCTGGTGTGGCAGCAAAAAGCAATGCAAACAATTTTATGTACAGGCAGTCCCCTGGTTACGAACGGGATAGGGACTGTAGGTTTGTTTTTACGTTGAATTTGTATGTAAGTTGGAACAGGTATATTTATTAACTGTAACTCCAGCGCAAAAGGTTTTGTTTTTTTTAGTTTCGTAAAGTGCGAGGAAGGTTTTTTTTTTACATTTGTTTTGCTGTCTGTGCTCCGGGTAAGAAGATTTCATCTCATTTTCACCTCATGTGCTGCTGTGGCATGCTGGAACTTGTCATTCCACAGCTACTATCTGCTGTGGAACTACAAGTGCCTGCATGCCCCATAAGTCTCCGTTTGTAACTAGGAGACAGGTGTAAGTCAGAATGGTGTAAGTCAGGGACTGCCTGTATTCTAAAGAAGCAGAAATGCTTTATGAAAAAATTCCTATATTCCCCTTGACTGTTTTTTAGTGCTTGTAGAGTGATGCTGATATTGTGTTGTGTTTGCATTGCTTTTTGCTGCCATGCCAGCGTGCACCTATACTCATTTTTAAAAAAAATTGCCTTGGATGTACTGACCAACTTTTTAGACGAATAATGGAGCTCTGGCAATGCTGGAGCGGTGGTGAGGGGAGAGGTAAGTATGAGGTAATTTTCTATTTTAGCACAGTGGAAGGTGACAGTGAGGTTTGTTTGTTTTTTTAATAAACAATTTTATTGACAACCATGTTAAAACATACAAAATAGCAATATTAGAGTCAATATAAGGTTGAGTTGTATAAAACACTTTTGCAAACAAAACACCCAAAACCGTGAATCCCCCCCCCCCAACATACTACACTCATCTACTACAACACTAACAGTATCCACTATCCAGTAATAATTTCACATTGTATGAATGAGTTTCACCACAGTCAATTCACCGGTCGCCTCAATACATTTTTCAAATATCAGAACATGAAACCCAAACACCCCATCCAGATGCTTATCCACCTTGAGAGGAGCTAGATCACCCGCCAACTCCTCATACATATACCATGTAGTGTCTTTAAATGAAAGCATACGTTCTCTAATTTCTTGCTTAGTAAGAAAGTTTTCGATAAAACCCTCTCCATTTTTTGAAAAACCTCTTTGCAGTCCTTTCTTTATTATACTCTGCTTCCCGCCTTTCCATCAGGAGAAAGTGTTTCACTTGTGCGATTACCATATCTGTTGTGGGGGTTTCTGGCTTGATTGTTTACGATTTTTTTGTAGTACGGGCGTAAAATTTAACTTATAAATGGTTTCTGGGTGCTTCCCAATATGGATCCCCAGATATTTTATACTGGATCCAGCTATCTGTATCGGGAATCTTTGTCTCAACGCCAGCTTCGCTAATATTCCTGTGGGGGAGATGTCCAGACACTGAGGTTTTTCAAAGTTCTGGAAAATCCCTTTAAGTAATTGAGGCTGAGCAGCAAGTCAGGATTTAGCCAATGGACAATAGGGACACTGTTTCCTGAACTTTAAGTCTGACCCTTTTAAATCTCATGCAAAGCCTTGTGTCTTCTGTTTTATGGTACATCAAACACTTTGCCAATCTGGATATGTTAATAGATTATTTTGATGCAATCAGTTGTTCCCTCTTCCCAGCAGCGTCCTGCAATGTTTAGGTCACGATACAAGATTTGTGAATAATCCATGGGTTATATAAATGAAATCCAGTGTTTGGCATTAAAGTGACATAATTAAATAGGTCCCCAAGATAGACAGACAGACAGATAGACATATAGATAGAGTCATAAGTATTATAGTCGATGACAAACATGAAGAGGTTAAGCCGTCTCATTAAGCGCCTCCTGCACAGTTAATCTGATCCTCTGTGTTTTTTTCACGTGAAGCCTGTGTTAAACATGTTCCCTCAGAAGATAATACTCAGAGTGGGCAAATAGGCTTATATTGGTCTCCATGGTAGCTGAGAACGATAAACTGGAGTGCTGGGTCTCTCAGGTTATACTTTAGGGAGACACACACTCTCAGAACGCCGCCTTCCCTATCGTTTCTCAGCACAAACAGTACATAGGAACTCCGTATCCTTATAATAACCTATGCAGAAACTAATAAACTCTTCATACTAATCTGTAACAAGTGAGTAATAACGATACAAAATAATATAATAATTACACAAAATAATAACAGTGTAATAGTATAAAGAACAATATAGAGAAAATGCAAAATACAAAGTTGGTGGTAGAAGGACTTGCACAATTTTAGGCTTGGTTCACATCTGCACCGCAGGTTCCCTTCATCACAGAGGTGAAAACGGACAAAAAAGGATTTGTTACACAACAGACACCAACCAGTAGGGTCTGTCGGGTTCTGACTGTGGTGTCTAATGTTTACAGGGAAAAAAAAAAATAGTACGTAACTCCAATACATATGTGAAACAAGCATTATCTAACTTTGCACAAAGAGCCTCAAATGTATGAATATAATCCATATATTTGCACACCTTGATCAGACTCCAACTGGCAAGTGGGTCCTTGAGCATTGCAAACCTGGAGTTTCTTTTAACCTCAACGCCGGAGCCAGTTTTAGCCTTCCTGTCAGAGCCCCATTTTTGAAATCTGTCATGTGTCACTTTATGTGAGAATAACTTTTGACACTTTAACCTATCCATGTGATTCAAAGACTGTTTTCTCATGATACATTGTGCTATAAGATAGTCAGAAATTTTAGTCCAAAAAGTGCTTGTTTATTTGTGAAAAATATCAAAGTATCGTGAACAATTTGAAAATGTACCATTTTCAAACTTCAAAAATTTCCACATGTAAGACATAGTTATTCCACTCAAAATAGTTTATAACTAGCATCTACCATATGGCTACTGTAGGTTGTCATCATATTTTTTAAATGTCTTTTTTTTTTTTTTTTTTTTTTAAGACATTAGGGGGCTTAGAAATTTAGTAGTAATTTTCAAGAAATTTTGCAATATACTTTTTTTTTTTAGGGACCAGTCCAGTTCTAACATGATTTTGATTGGCCTGTATGTTAGATACCCCCATAAATGACTTCATCTAAGAAACTACACCTGTTAAAATATTCAAAACAGCATTTAGAAAGTTATTAACCCATTAGGTGTTTCACAAGAATTAAAGCAAAGTGGAGGTGAAATTTAAAAATTTCACTTTTTTTGCAGATTTTCAATTTTTATCTATTATTCACAAGAACACAGTAGATGTGATCAGGGAAATGAAACTTAATATTGATTCCCCAGATTCTGCTGTTTTCAGAGATATCCCATATGTGGCCCTAATGCGCAATTTGGCTCAACCAAAAGCCCCAGAATAGGAGGAGCACCTACCGGACTCTGGGGTCTCATTTTCATTACGGTTTTATTTAGGCCCCCATTTCAGGTTTTCAGACACCCTAAGGTGCTAAAACTTAATAAACACCCCTAAAAGACCCCATATTGGAAAACTACACCTCTTAATGAATATTTCCAGGTGTGTAGTGAGTATATCGATCCCCACAGGTGTTTCACAATTTTTTTTAGCGTTAGGCTGGGAAAATGAAAGAAATTTTTTTTCCAACAATCTGCGATTTTAGCTGAAAATGTTACATTTTTACAAGGAATCATGGAAAAAAAAAAAAGCACCCAAAATTTTGTCACGCAATTTCTTCCAAGTTCGGCAATTCCCTACATGTGGGTGTAAACTGCTGTTTGGGCGCTTGACAGGACGTATAAGGGAGGGAGCGCTATTTGGCTTTTGGAACGCAGATTTTGGTGGGGCCATGACGCATTTGCAAAGCACCCAAAGTACCAGAACAGGTGAAACCTTCCAGAAGTCGCCCCCATTTTGGATTCAACACCCCTCATGGATCTGATCTAGGATTATATTGTGCATTTTGGGCGCACAGGTGTTCTATAGTTTTTTATTTTACAATTGGGCCATAAAAATGGGGGGAAAAAAACACAGTTCTGCCATTGTTTTTTGGGCTTCATTTTCACAGTGCTCACCGTGCATTGTAAATGACAGGATAACTTTACTATGTGGATTGATACAATTGCAATGATATAAATTTTTTTATAGTTTTTTTATGTTTTATCACTTTTAGGCTAGGTTCACACGGCTTAACTGTGGGACGTAATTACGTCCCGCAATTACGCCGTGTGGCCGGGGGCGGGGCGGGAGCGGGGGAGTAAGCTGGGGTCGGCACTTCGCCGGCCCATAGACAATCATTACTAGCGGCGCATACACGCCGCTAGAAAGTGACATGTCAATTATCTCCCCGCCCGGCGCACTTCGGCGCGTAATTACGGACTGAAATACGGCCCATTATAAGCCGTGTGAAACATGGCCTTACACAATAGAAATAGGTCTATAAAAAAATTGCGTTTTTATGTTGTCCTATTCTGACAGCCATAACTTATTCATTACTCTGTATACTGAGCCGATTATGGGCTTGTTTTTTGCAGGATGAGTAGACATTTTTATTGGTACCATTATGTGGTGCATATGATGCTTTGATCACTTTTTATTAAGGTTTTTCTGAGGCATTTTGAACAAAATACAGCATTCCTGGTAGTGTTTTTTATTTTTATTTTTACAGCGATCACCGTGTGGTATACATGACATGCTAGCTTTACTCAGCAGGCCGGTATGATTACAGCGATACCAAATTTGTATATATTTTTCTGTTTTACTGCTTTTCGACATATAAAACACTTATTCAAAAAGGAAAACATGTTTTTGCATCGCCATAGTCTAAGAGCCATAACTTTTTATTTTTCTGTGTATGGAGCTGTGAAGGGGCTTTTTTTTTTTTTTTGGGGGAAACGAGTTGATGTTTTTTTTGGAAATCTTTTTTGGGGAAAAAGGTTCTTAAACCCATTTTTTAAATCCTTTTTTGGGGAAGGCAGTTGACGAAAATACTAAAAATCCTTGTAGTGTTTATTTTTATTTTTAAAAAGCGCCCCACTGTGCAGTATCCGGGACAAGTTAGCTTTTATTTCTCTGGGTCGATATAAATTTATGGCGATCCCCAAATTTAAAAAATTTAATATTTTTTTTGAAGCACGAGGGGGCAAAAAACTTTTTTTTTTTTCCGGTTTACAGAGATGTGTAAGGACTTTTTTTTGCCGGGAATGAACTGATTTTTTAATTTGGGGTAAAAATTTTGGTGTTTTTTTGGTTTTTGAGGGTTTTTTTATTTAATTTTATGTGCTGGGGGGGATGAGAAAAAATAAAAATTCTTTGTTTTTTTTTTCTTTTTTTTTTAGCAGCTTTTCCCCCTTTAGGGGGTTAAATTAATTTGACTTTATTTTAAGAAGGTCGTTTTTGACGCAGCGATCCCCAAAATAGGGGTTTACTTTATTTTTTATTTTTTTTGGGGGGCGTTTTTTTTAAAGGGGGGAAAAGGGAGGATGTACGGGGTTTTTATTTTTTTTTTTGTGTTTTACATTTTTTTTACCCCCCCTTTTTTTTTACTTTTCCCAAGGGGAATTGTAACAGCAATCATCAGTTTTGCTTTTAAAAGGCAGGCCATTTCCAGTTTTTGGGTTTGTTTTAC
The DNA here is from genome assembly GCA_025379985.1 of Phyllomedusa bahiana. Classification (NCBI taxonomy): domain Eukaryota; kingdom Metazoa; phylum Chordata; class Amphibia; order Anura; family Hylidae; genus Phyllomedusa; species Phyllomedusa bahiana. The sequence continues at coordinate 12,109 of JAODAL010059641.1, forward strand.
TGGCGCCTTGAAAAACTTTTCAGTCCCCCGAGCCCCCAATGTATTGTGGGCATCGTGAATCACAGATGCCCCCGGGAAGTGTTTCCTTCCCCTTTTTTCCGGGGGCCGTGGGGGAAACCGATCGCTGCCGAAACTAACGTGCCGAAAACCCTCCCCCCTTCCTCCCCTTGGGGACTTACTCTGACGATCTTAATTGATCTTTTCAGAATTGGGGGGTTAAAAAACCCCCGCGCCGGGGGGGCTCACTCCAGCCGTGGGTGTTGGGGCCCATGGGCCGCGGTTTAATATCCATTTGGTCCCATGTCGCGATCGTGCGGGGGCTCGCCCGCCCGTTCGCCAGGGTATGCATACGTCCCTTTTGGGGAAGGGATTAAACTGGGGATAAACCCCGTGGGAGGAGGGGAAAAAAGAGAGGGGAAAAAAAGCAAGTGTCTGAGTATAAGGCAAATTTTTCACACGGTGTTTTGGGGGGACGGGATTTCAGCCCTTTAAATGCAGCCGGATTGCGTGCCAAATAGGGTTTAAAATCCGTCCCGGGCATTACGGTTAAACCACGGGTTATTTTAGGGGACCCCGGCGGGATACGCCCCCGGGGGAAAATAAAAGGGTTTTTTGGGTCCGGCAAAGCTGCCGGCCCCCCCCGAACCCCCCCCGCACACCCCACCTTTATTGCGGGGGGAAAAACCCGCCCCGAAATTACCCCGGGTTAAAATTACCTTTAAAAACTTTAGCCAAAAGGGGGGCATGTTACATTTGTGAAAAGGGTTTGGGCCCCAAAAATCAAACTCCCTGGTGGGGGACCCCAAGAACCCCTTCACTGGTGAGACCCCTTTTGAATCCACTCCACTGGGGGATGGGAAAAAAGTATTCCGTTGCCCTGGGCCCAAAAAAACGTTATGGGCCCCCCCACCAATGGAAAATTCGCAAACACAAAACCTCCTTGCACCCCCTTGTTGCCTGGGATGAAGTTGTGCCTAAGGCGGTCGCCTACCTTATCTCCCTGTAGTCCCCCCCCACCCTTTTCTAGAAAAAACTCTTTCAGGTGGACCTCTGAATAAAAATTCCAGGGTGGTCCCCTGGCACCTAAAGTCCAACACTGCCCTTTAGGTTGCCTTGTTTTTTGCAGTTTTGTTTGGCTGTGTTTTTCTTTTTTGGGTTAAAAAAAAAAAAATCCAAAACGGCTTTTTCTCCCAATAAACTGTTTTTAGAGATAAGAAAAACCCTTTTAAAAAGGTTAAAATTTGATGGGGGACTCTGCCTGTGCCAAAATCCACATGAATTCATGAGCCAATCTGCTTCCTTTTTTTTTTTAAGGGAAATTCTGCACCATGGGTTATACTTACCCGAGGGAGGATGTGAAAATCTGGAAAATATGTGATGTCACTTATTGATGCCTAAACCATAGAGCACAGATTAGCCCGTTTCAGTGTCAGAATCAGCACAAAATCAAAAGCATAGCTTTTGTTAGTTTTGGTGGCCCATTTTGGGGGAAAGGGCCTTTTTAATAATTTTTAACCCCCTTTTTTGAAAATTGGTCATAATTTTTTGGCTCTTATTTTTCCTTCTCATTTTTCCAAGGCCTAACTTTGTTTTATTTTTCCCCCCAAATTTAGACAAATGAGGGCTTGTGTTTTGCAAATCAAAATTGTATTTTGTTTTTTTAAAGCTTTTAGAAATCGCGTAACAAAAACCATTTATTATACGACCACCCCCCCTTTTTTTTTGGTACACAATAAAGACACCCGAAAGACTCGGTTTCCTTACCCGACAAAAAACTTTTAAAAGCTTTTTGGTTACTTTCCCCACAAAAAAGGGTTTTTAAGGGAAAGGGAGAATGTTTTGAACTGGGGGGAAAATGTTTGGCACATGGAAAAGTAACTGGTCAGTGATAGAAAACTTTGGGGGGTGATTACGGTTGCATACTCAACTGGACCCCTTTGTTACTAGTGGGGCCCCACGGGTTCGTTTTTGGGGCCCCATCCTTTTTAAATTTTTTTCATTAAGATCTTACACAGTAGAATATCGATTTTTGCGGGTGATACTAAGCTCTAAAAAAGAAATTTCAACACAATGGGGGGATAATGTGTTTTTAAACAAAAGGGATCTGGATAGTTGGGGGCCCGGGGCAAGAAGGGGCCCGTTGGGGTTTTAAAATTTACAGTTTAAATCCCAAGGTTATGCACTTTTGGGGGGGGAAAAAAAATTTCCTTTAAACTTGACTACATTTTTAAATGGAAAAAGCTGGGAAAACAGGGACTGGAAAAGGCCTTGGGAACCCTGGTGAACAGAAAGTTTAAATTGGGTAGCAGCCAGTGTCAGACACAGCTCCCAAAAAGGAAAAATAGGATCAGGGGGGTGTTTTAAAAAGGGGGCATAGTTGCACAGGGATGAGAACATTATTCCCCCATTATAATGTACGGGTTAGACCAACTTTGGAATATTGTTTTACAGTTTTGGGAAACCAGTACACGGGAAAAGAAATTGTAGAGTTTTGAACAGGTAAAAAGAGGGGGCAAACAAAAAAAAAAAAGGACTGGGGGACTGTTTTTCCCGAAAAAATTGGAAAGATTAGGGTTATTTTAGTTTAGAGAAAAGAGGCCCTTCGGGGGGACATAATAAATATTTTTTAAGAATATAGAAAATCACTCTCAAGACATTTTTTTACCCGGACTGTTTTTAAAGAACAAGGGGGCGCTCCCTACGTCTACAGAAAAAGGGGTTTCTAAAAAAAACTTTGAAAGGGTTTTTCTTTACTTAAGGGGCAGTGGGGACTGTGGGGAAATCTTGCCAGGGGAAAATTGTCGGGGTGAATTCACAAAACAGGTTAAAAAAGGGTCTGGAAAACCATTTCTAAAATTTTAAAAATTAACAAGTTTTTGTGCCGGGAAATTTTGGGGGAAGAGTGGGTTGATCCAGGGGATTTATTTTGTTTGCCAAAATTGGAGTCGGAAAGGAAGTTTTTTCCCTAAATGAGGACAGTTGGCTTCTTCCCTCATGGGGGGTTTTCCCGGGGTCCTTGGTTAAAAAATTTAGCTTTAATAGGCTGAACGGGTTTGGACTTTCTTTTTTTTTTTTTTCCCGGGGCCTTTTCAAACTATGTAACTTACCTGTGTCCCTCCCAGGAGTCCCCCCGGGGGGAACACTACTTTTTGGGGCTTTCGGGAAACGCTCGTTGGGCATCAAACAGTCTCTTTGCCTTTTTGGGGGTCCAAAGTCCTGGCCCACAGGGGACAGATCTTCTCGGTTTGCTTTGGCAAGGTCAGCGAGAGTCCCGAATGGGGTTTGAGTAAGGTTCCCACCCAGTCGGTTTTTTTTAAAAGGGGAATTTAAACGTGGTGAGAAAGTTAGGGGACCCCTGGATTTGAAGTCGCTCTCCATATTTTTCCTTTCGGGGGGCAATACCCGGCTTCGGGTTCTTTTAGCATTTTTTAGGTTCCAGGTAGCGAGCTGTTTCCCTCTGGACCCCGTTTGCACCAGGCGTTGCAGTCGGACAGGTTACGATCTTGCCCCCTTTTTTGTGAAAAAAATGGGGGTCTTTCACTTTTCCCCCAAAGCACCAGCAAAAACCCGCACGAAATGGGAAATTTGGCCCAAAGGGCCCGAAAGGCCGCGCGTGTATGTAACCCGGGTTCAGGTTGGGGATATCGCAACTAAAAAAAGAGGGCCAGCACGTCCCCCCCAGCTGTTTAAATTCCGGCCCCAATTTCCCCAAAACTCTCGGGGTTTATTTTTCAAATAGCTTCAGAAGTGGGCCCCCCTCTCTGGTTGGGGCTGCCCAAACGATACAGCTCCTGCAACCCCCTGGCTTAAGAGGGGGGGGACAGTTTGGTCCGGGCGGAGGAACTCGCCGGGCATCGTGGGTTCCTTTTTGGGGGTGACATTCGGGCCCAAAAATTCGCTCTTTGGGTTTCTGATTTAGATCTTCTTCTGACACGGGAAAGTTCAGTTAAAATTTTTTACTTTGCCCCAAATCTCACTCTTTGGTTTTTTTTCCGGAAACCCCTTCGTCTGAATTTTTTCTTTCAGGGGGGGTTTGGGGGTTTCCTTTTTAAAAAAATGAAAACCCTGCAATAACTCCCAGCCCCGCCGCGCTGGGGGGTTTGTAAACCCCCTTTGGGGCGTTTGAAACGGGGAAAAACCCCGCCCGGGGAACGCCCTTTGAGGCTCCTGGGATGGAATGTGAATGGTCGGGGGCCCCCCCCTTCTGCTAAAGAAGGGTCTCCTTTTTGGGGGAACTGTTTTCTGCCGACTTGGGTTTCCCCACTGGGATTTCCACCTCTGCTTTGATATAGTTTTATCGTCAGTCTGTAAAGACTAAAAAAAATGGAACCCCCCGGCCCAAATTTTTTTACTTTTTAAGGGTTTTCCATTGACCGTATATAAAAATGACGGGGAAAGGGCCAAAAAATTTTTCCAAGGGGGGTTTTTGAAATGTGAAAAAAAAAGCCCTTGCCCCCATTTTGGTTTTTTTTTTTTTTTTGGAAATTTTCCTTTTGGATTTTTAAAGGATGCATTTTTCCGTGTTCAGTAGGCGTATGATTCCAGTGTTTCCCAAATCTTTTTCGTTTTTTTTCCCGTACTTTTAAACCCCCTTAAGGGCCCGGGGCATATCGTAAAAGGGGGGCCGCTAAGGGGTTTGTAGTTAAATCAATCCCGTTTCCCGTTTTCATTTCGGGGGGCTTTGTTAGCTGCTAATTGCGGGCAAACCCCAATTTGGTTTCACCCTGGGGACGGGGGCCCTGGGTTCCTGGTTTGTTTACCCCTTTTAGACGCAAACATGTCCCATTTTGGTTTTAAAAGAAATGTTTTATATATAAAAAAATTTAAAAGTTAAAAATTCACCCCCCTTTTGCCATTTTAAAAATAAAAAAAAATTTAAAACAATAAAAAAGTACACTTTTTGGTATCGCTGCACCCGGAAAAGTCCGATTTTTTAAAATCAAAACATTTTTTACCCCCGTATGCTGGACCCCTTTAGAAGAAAAAAAAAAAATTTCCCCCAAGCCCCAAAAAATTTCTTTTTTTGGGTTCTTTTTTACGTTCTCTAATGTTTGGGGTTTAAAATTTGGGAAAAAAAAAACGTTGATGCATTCCAAAAACGGGGGACCAATAAAAAGTACAAACCCCACAAAAATTCCCCCCTTCACTCAAGCCGTAGGTGTTAGTAAAAAAAAAAGTTTTTGGTCGCAAAAGATGGCGGCGAAAATTTTTTCTTAAAAATGTTTCCCATTTTTTTCCCGGTCCCAAAAAACCCCGAAATGTTTGGTTTTTCCCGGGGAATCTTATCAACCGGGCTAATTTTTAAAACCTTTTATTCACTTTTTTTTCCCAAAGAGAGGAACACCCTAAAAAAAAAAAAAACAAAAAAAACCCATGGCACCAAAAAACTTTTTTTGCCCCCATTTAAAATTTTTTTTTTTTTTTTTTTTTTTTTGGGGGTTTCCCAGTTTTTTTTCCTTTGGTTTCAGTGAATGACCCTTTTAAAAAGAAATTCCCCTTTCCCACAGAAAAAAGTCCTCATAAGCCCTAGGTAGGGGGGGAAAAAATAAAAAAATTATGGCTCTGGGTAGGCAAAAAGGGAAAAAATAAAAGTGTAACCCAAAAATTAAAACCTCAATTTCCTTAAGGGGCCCTAAAAAAAAAAAAACAAAATTTGCTCTTTTTTTACTCTGCAGCGCCCATTTTCTGTGGCAATAACCTTTTTTTGGGTTTTTCCCCCTATGGACTGAGGGAGGGCTTGTTTTTTACGGATGAAGTTTTAGTTTTAACGTTACCATTAAAATTTTTGATCCTTTTTATTTCAATTTTTTGGGTACGTAAAAATTTTAAAAAAAAATTTAAAACTTTGGCGTTTGGAATTTCTTTTTCTTTACAATGTTCAGGATATTTGGAGGTTTTTAGTTTTTAAAAAGATGCAGAAATACAAATTATGTGTAACTTTAAAATTTTTGAAATTTTTTTTTTATTTGTAAAATGGCAAAAGGGAGGTGTTCTGAACTTTATGTTCCTAAAATGCATTTAATTTCTTATTGTACTTGTATTTTTAGTCCCTCTTGAGAAATTTGACCACTATAAAAAACACTTGAAAATACCCCTGTTCTGCAGGGACGAAAATATTTCAGAATAGTGTCCAAAAAATTGCCCCCTTTTACCTCTGTTCTGGAAAAGTAAGTGGCCCGGCCGGAGACCTTCCCTTTGGGGCCCTTGACTGCCAAAAGATAAACCCGTCAGTCAATTTGGGGGTGGTCAGAACTCATTACCTGGTTTAGCTTCCAGCCCGCAAGAAGCAAACCCCTCCTTTACTGTTAATTTTTCCAGGTTGTGTCCAATCCCAAAGGGGGACGTTCAGCCCGAAGGGGTTCTGGGGTGGGCCCGGTGTACGGCCCCCTCTGGGGGAGGGGGGGTGTGGTAAAACGGAAACCAAAAAAGAGGGCCAGCAGGCCCGCACCAAACAGCTAGAGGCAGGCCCCGGCACTCCCCTTTAACCCCTTAAGATGCCCCCCCGTCCCTTTTTACGTCGCTGCAGGGCATCGGAGTTTGCGGGGTTTCCCGGGGGCCGCAGTGTGCTGGATCTGCTACACAGCCCTGATCCCCGGGGCATCTTCCGCGAGCACGGGGGAAAGGGGGGGGAAACCCCCGATTTCCCCAGCTTTAACCCTTTTTATTGCCGGAAAATTTGTCCAAAAGCAGCGCAATCCCAAAGGGGGTTTCCCCGCTTGTCGGTGATGGAAAAAACCCGGTGGGCCCCCAAAAGGGGGGGGCCCCGGGGAAAGGCTGCCAGTTTAGCCCTGGGGACCTAGAGTTTTGCCCCCGGACCCGTTGTGTAAAAAGCCAGTGAAACCCGGACAGACTGTGTGCCCGGGGTTTTATCCCCTGCCTGTTTTCAGACTGACCAGATTATAATGTATTAGCTATATGAATATTTCTAATACATTACTAAGTGTAAAAAAAAAAAAAAAAATTTTAAAAAAGTTCTCCCTTTTAGGGATTTTTTTAAAAAAAAGTTTAAAAAAAAATTAAAGTGAAAAAAAAAGAATAAAAAAAAATAAAAAAATAAATAAATTTTTAATAAAAAATTTAAATTTTGCATATATTCACACACAAAAAAAAAAAATTTCAAATATTAGGTAAACCACATGACCTAATTAAAACCCGTAGAATTAAGTAATAAATTATTAAGTGTGAAAAAGTGAAAGGGGGGGAAAAAAAAAAAAAAAAAAATAAAAAAAAAAATTTTGCAATTATTTTACAGGGAAATTAAAAATATTCCCCCAAAAAAGTTTCAAAATTGTCTCGAATAAAACGAGGCCTCATCCCAAATGCACACTAAAAAAAAAAAAAAAGTTACAAAATTTTTGAAACGCAAGGGAAACAAAAAATTTTAAAAAAAATTTTTTTGGGGCATTAAATTTCTTTTAGACCCGGAGGGTTAAGGGATAGTTGCCAACTTTTGAAAATGAAAAAAAACAGGAGATTTTTTGATTTGGGGGGCGCGCAAAAAATTTTGGGGATGTACGCACCCCTCTTTTCGGGTATGACAGCCCCCCCCTTTAAAAAGGGCCCCCCCACTCCCCTTTAAATGCATAAGGCTTTGGGGAAAAAAAGCAAGGGGTTGATGGCCTTTTAGCCAGGGGATTTAACCCCCCCCAAAAAAGCCCCGGTAGTGCCCCTTTTCAGGAAAGGGAGAGGCCCCCCTTTTTTCCAAGGGAGATGCCCCTCTGTAGCCCGGTAGGTGGCCCCTTTTTTAGCCAGGTAGGTGCCCCATTGTTGCCCGGTAGTGCCCCCATTATTTGCCAGGCAGTGCCCCCAAATTTTTGCCCGGTAGTGCCCCCCCCTGTTGCCACGTTGTTGCCCCCCCTGTTGCCAGGTTGTGCCCCTCTGTTGCCAGTAGATGCCCCTCTGTTGCCGGGGTAGATGTCCCTCTGTTGCCAGGTAGTGCCCCATTGTTCCCAGGTAGTGCCCCCATTGTTGCCAGGTTTAGGTGCCCCCTCTGTTCCGAGGTAGTGCCCCCATTGTTTGCCAGCTAGTGCCCCTCTGATGCCAGGTAGTGCCCCCATTGTTGCCAGGTAGATCCCCCCTCTGTTGCCGGGAAAGACCCCCATTTTTTGCCAGGAGAGCCCCCATTGTTGCCAGGTAGTGCCCCCATTGTTGCCAGGTTTTTGCCCCCTCTGTTGCCAGGAAAGTCCCCCCTCTGTTGCCGGGAAGAGCCCCCAATTGTTGCCCGTTAGTGCCCCCATTGGTGCCAGGCAGAGCCCCCCCCATAGCTAATAAAAATAAAATAATAAAACCCACTCACTCACAGGCTCTGCAGCGCTGCCAGCTCCCGACCGATCTCCTCAGGGCGCAGGGGAAGTGAGAGCAGCCGCGCGTCACTCCCCTGCAGCCGCGCGTCACTTCACCTGCGCCGCTGACCTGTATGTGCGGCGCACACACCGGCGCAGGACATACAGGGGAGGGGGAGGAGGGGGCGATCCCTCCTGCCCCCTTCCTGCACAGCGAGGTTTCCCGGGGGGGTGAAGCGGCGCAGCGGCCGCTTCACCCCCCTTTAGGAGCGGCCCCGCGGCGCCAGAGTAGCGCACTAGCGCTACTCCGGCGCCGCGGCCATTTTTAAAGAATGCCAACTCCCCCGGGAGCGCGGGAGGGGACCCCAAATAGTGGGACCCCCCGCCAAAAACGGGAGAGTTGGCATGTATGGGCTTAAGGGGTTAAACCTCTCTGTATCTGTCTGCAGTGCCTGTGATAGATTCTGGCTTGCCCGGTTTTCACTAGCGATCTTAAACCTGGCCTCTGATTGTGTTCCTGACCTCGGCTAGTTTCCTGATTTTGTACTTTGCTCCTGACAGTGTTTCTGACCCCTGGCGTATTTACTGCTTTCTCTGTTTGTTTTCTGATTTGTGACCTGACGTTACCGCTCTGTCACTGACCTAGACTGACCGACCCTTCTTACCTCATGACGTCCCCAGCACTTTAGTATCATAGACACCGCCACCCAGTTGGGGTCTTCCACTTGGGGCAGCATGTCAAGTAGGCAGGGATAGTGGGCTGGGTTCCAGTTAGGGCTCACTGTACTTCCCTTGATGTGACAGCCGCACAGTTTTCAATTGACTTAGATATGGAAGTTGTGTTGTCCGTGGCATCTATGTGGTTACACCGCTGAGTTCACAGTTATTTCCGACATGCTAAAGATGTTAAATTAGTGCACTTCAATATTGCACTCCCACTGTAAATTTGGTTCTCCTTTGATTTTATGAGAAA
>JAODAL010059642.1:0-21362 GCA_025379985.1 Phyllomedusa bahiana
CGGAAAACACTTTCCGGCAGTCTACTCATTATCATCACAGACAGGATTACAATGAAATTTGATACCAAAATACAGATAACACAGCTTTTCACTATTCACAATAGGTAATAGTTACAGCTCACTTCCTCCCCCTCCCTATACATTGATGTTTTCATAGGACACAGAGCTTGTTTAGAAAACTCTCTCATAGAAGTCAATGAGTCAGCTCCTGTATCTATATAGTTGCTGTAAAGCATATCTCTATATACTGTTATAATCATATACAGAAAACAGAATTAAAAAATCTACAAATACAGCTAAGAAGAAAATAATATGTATCCTTAACGGGTTTTAAATATATATATATATATATATATATATATATATATATATAATATTTATTATTAATATATTATATATATAGATATATATATATAATATATATATATATATATATATTTATATATAATAACATATTAATCATACATTCCCTTTTAGTCCTTGCTCCAGAAAAATTCTGAAGCTGACCTTAATGTGTATCAAGGTCAATAGCACTCTCTACAGGTGCAAAATTAGGATCCAAATAAAAATAAACATAATATTTCAGTCCAAACTTCAAGGATCTTTGTCAAACATGAACTACAGTGAGTATGGAAAGTATTCAGACCCCTTTAAATTTTTCACTCTTTGCTGCATTTAAATTTTAGGTCTCCATTTGTCCAGCAACCAGAGTGCCCCTTTCATTTCATACAGTGCTCTGGAAAAATGAGAGGGTTGCTCTGATTGGCTGCTATGGGCAACAAAGTGAGTTTTAGACCTAGATAGTTTTCATACATGTGGACCTTTGTTTCATTGCAGCCTTTTGGTAAGATCAAAAAAGTTAAGTTTTTTGCTCATTAATGTACACTCTGCACCCCATCTTGAAAGACAAAAACAGAAATGTAGATATTTTTGCAAATGTATTAAACAAGAAAAAATGAAATATCACATGCTCATAAGTAGTCAGACCCCTTGCTGTGACACTCATATTTAACTCACATCCTCTCCATTTCCTTCTGATCCTCCTTGAGATGGTTCTACTCCTTCATTGGAGTCCAACTTTCAAGATGGGGTGCAGAGTGTACATTAGTGAGCAAAAAAATTAACTTTTTGGATCTTACCAAATGGCTGCAATGAAAAAAAGAGTGAAAAATGTAAAGGGGTCTCAATACTTTCCGTATCCATTGTATACTGTATCAGTACAGAAGTTATTAGTAAGTTATTGTAAGTTAGTTTACTACTTCAGTAAAATGACATGTTGCGCAGGGTTGTGGTTCATTGTTTTGTTGGCTAATACTGAAATAACATATTGGTGTCTCTTGGGTAGCACAGTGGCACAGTGGTTAGCATTTTTGCCTTGTGGTGCTGGGTTCAAATCCCACCAAGGAAAACATCTGAAAGGCTTTTTTTTCTCTCTGTTGGGCCCTAAACTATCATACTAACTGGACTTTAGATGAATATCACTGGGCTTCCCCTGGGATCAGGGTAATCACTGTTGGTTTCTGTTTTTTAAATATGGATGCTGGTAGTGGGATGCTGATAACCAGAGAAATGAAAAGGGCTGTATGAGCAATGTATTCACCTATATGTCTTTACCTGGGGATACATTGCAGCTTTCCATCAAAGATGAGCATCGGGAATCCTCCCAATCGATGCTTCTGATGAGAGGATCTTGACACAAAGGAAAATAGCATTACTTTTGTGTTCAGTAATGTTCCAGTGAACAACAATCCTTCTCTGATACATTCTAAATTCAGAAAGACAGTATTACTTGCAATTCCTAGTATACTAATTAACAAAAATATCAGTGTATAATAAGACCATAAAATATATCAAAAGGGGCATAGAGGCACAAGGAGAGAACATACACTACTCACAAAAAGTTAAGGATATTTGGATTTTGGTTTAAATTTCAGGATGAACCTAACATTTCTTGAAAAAATTTTAAATGAACTAATGAAACTACCCCTTACCTTTAGAATGCACATGTCTAACTGTTCAGTGCTTCAGTGTTTTTTGCACAACTTACTGATCTCTAACAAAGGCCTTAATGCATACATATAGTGGATGAATTGGGATTTAAACAGTCCTCCTCATGACGCTGTTCACATTTTGACACCATGAGAATGAGACAACACTTTACAATTTATCAACAGTACCTTGCTGTTGCGAGGCTCCAAGCAAGATACTCTCAGACGAAAGTGGCCACTGAGCTTAGTGTGTCCCACTATATATATATGTATGTGTGTTGGTGTGTGTGTTTTTTGTGTGTGTGTGTATATATGCATGTGAGAGTGTGTGTCACCCACAGCCATCTTATATATAGTGAGACTGTGAAACTATGTCAAGGCGAGTTGTCACAGTGAACTCACTAAAAGAGTTCAAAAAGGGCCTGGATGCATTTCTAGAGTATAATAATATTTAAGTAACCGTGACTAGATTTCTGAAAATGGGTTGTTGATCCAGTGATTTTTTCTGATTGCCAGATTTAGAGTTGGGAAGGAATTTTTCCCCTAAAATCAGGACAACTGGCTTCAACCTCATGGACTTTTTTGTCTTCCATTAGATTAACACAGTTGGATAATATCCTGAAGTAGGGGGACATTTTTCTTTTTCATACTTACAAACTATGTAAGTGTGCAAGTAATAGTACACAGCAGGTGAATTCTAAAGATGTATGACTAGAGATTATGTTAGCTGTATTTTTGTCATAATTTACTTATAGCAAGCGTGTTCGTTTTAAATCTAAAAAGAACTTCTAAATGTTTCAGGTCTGTAAAGTACACTCCTTGAGAAGGGCATTTGGTTAATTATTCCATTCCAACTCTGTATGCATTACATGATCCCCCCAGACACAAAAACCACAAGTTCACATTTTGTTGACTGTGGCTTTGATAATCACTGATAACATTCACTAGCTTGCTGAGGACAGTTCCCTGAGGATTAGGCATAGTCAGTCAACAGACTGTGTTTGTCTAGTTTGACTTTGCTGATCATAACAAGAATTAATTCAGTTTCACCCATATGAATGAATAATAAGCCTTGCTGTACCTAGAGATATATAATAATTTTGAGGATCAGTTGTTCAAAGAATTGTGTTATAGACTAGGTTCACATGCTGCAGTTTTGTAAATTTTTTGTGATCTTTGTGTAGTCTGTTTGAAATGTAGAGAACAAGACACTGCATGTGTTTTACCTCAAATTGGTTTGCATGTTTTTTAGGGTGCTTTCACACAGCGCAGTTTTTTTACAGTTTCAACTGCGCTCCAATTAAACTGCCTTTATTACCAGCAAGCTTTTTGCACTTATCTAAACTGTCTGTAAAGTGAGTAATCAATTAGTGTGCTGGTAATCCACAAAACTTCAAACTCAGTGATTGATTACTTACTTGAAACACCTTTCTGAACAATTTAGACAACTGAAAGAAGCTCGCTGGTAATAAAGGTAGTTTAATTGGAGCGCAGTTAAAACTGCACCAAAACTGCACTGTGTGAAAGCACCCTAAGGCCTCGTTCACACGGCTTAAAATGGGACTGATTGGAGCCGTACTGCGTGCCGTATTTGCGCTGCAGTACGGCTCCAATCCGTCCCAGTAGAGAACTATGGATACCGTCTCTCACACCCGCTTGGCAAATCCGCCGGGCGGAGAGAAAGTGACATCTGAATTATTTACGGCGCGTACACGCTGTAGATAATGACAGTATATGGGGCCGGCGAGCTGCCGGCCCCCGCCCCGCCGCGCTGCATGGCTGCCGGCGTAATTGTGGGGCGAAATCTGTCCCCGCAATTACGCCGGCAATAAGCCGTGTGAACCGGGCATAAGGGTCCTTTCACACAGTGCGTTTTTGATGCAATTTTTGTTCAGGAAGGCACAGCAATTAATGCTGTACATTGGTGCACAAATAAAATGACAAAAATTTTTGCACAGCAATGTACAGCATTAAATGCTGTGCCTTCCTGCACAAAAAACGCATTAAAAAAAGCATCAAAAACGCACCAAAAACGCACTGTGTGAAAGCACCCTTACAGGTTTTTAAAATATGTTTCTCTTTAGTGAAAACCATATAGCAAATCACCACTTTACAAAAAATGCACCAGATTTTCTTCCATTGGACTAAGCCATACATGTCATTTTGATGGGAAGAATAATGCTGAGACAATGAAATATTATGCAGTAGCTTGCATATCATCAACTGTCCAAAGGGGGAATCTAGCAATGAAGATACTCAGAAAAAGATGGGTACTTTCTGGAAACTAGTAAAAAGAAAGATAATGGAATTACCACCTTACTCTTTGAACTCAAAGTACCTAGACTGGCTGCTTTAAAAGATGGCATGGAAAGTGTAGCCTGGATTTCAACCATAGTGATAAAACAGTAGTAGTTAGGGCAAGGCATGGAACACAAACTGTATAAGTGAGCCAAAAACACAAGTCAGAGCCAAAAAACACAGAATAGACTTATTCTGAAAAAAAAACAAATCTTGAAATGAGGAGCAAAATCAGAAAAAAAACAGAGAAACAAGAATTGGCAAGATGTAGGCACATTAAACCATAAAATATTTAATTCGCCTACTGTGCAAATGAAAAATCTTGAAGGAGGCTGCTGGGGATTGCAGACAGGTGGAAACAATCATATGAATGGCATGATACATAGATTAAATAGAAATACAAACAAAAAACTGATTCTAACAACTACCAGCCCAGAGGAACAGTTTAGCAGGAAAAGCTCAGACCTTTCTTTCAAAACACCAAAGAATGCAATATTTGCCAGTTTGCTAAGAGTAATTTCTCCAATGTTTCTGCTAATTGCATTTTAGATCTTAGTTTTACATGTCCAATAAAGGTATGAAAAGATCTTGTAAAATAGTGTTTTTATGACTAAATTACAGGACTATCTGATAATATATGCAGCAGATCTACTTATCATCCTAAATGGATAAGTAACCTTTTAATAAGAACTCACAATTCCATACATTTCTGAAACTGGACTAGTCCATTTGTAACCAGAATTTGTTATTCCATATGGATATTATATAAAGTAGTTGCAACATACATAATAATCGCTACCATGATTTATTTTTATGTAGCAACAACATAGTAATGATGGCTTCAATGCAGTTGCATTAAGATGGTTTATTCACAGGAAATATAAAGCTTTACAAATAAGCATGTCAAAAAAAGGTTATTCACTCATTCAAAACCTCCAATTTGAGTATAAAAGCAAACATCTTACTATATCAACAGATTATCAGTAGATAACGTTTGCCATACAATGCTCAATATCTTACATTTTCTCTGAAATTCATGGTGAAAGTAACCTGAAGTATGCAAAAACACATGCTGTTATAAAAAGTTAAAGCTATAAAAAATCCCATTATAATCTATTATCAAGGTTGTTTGGTTTTTAGCTATTTTCTGATTAAAGAGTATTTAAATCAGAATGGAGCATATTTATTACATAGGTGTTCCAACCATGCACTTTAATGGCAATTCAATAGAATATGCTATTAAAGTGTGATTGGTGTGGGTCCCACCTCTTGGGAACAGCAACTCAGCTTAAATTGAAACTCCTATAGAGCAGAATGGAGAGTAGTGGGCAAGCACAAGCGGCTCTCCATTCTGAGCCAAGTTTTTTAGGTGCTCGTTCCCGTTCCTATGGGACCTTCATCTATCACACTTTGTTGACATATCCCACCAATATGGCATCAAAGTGCATGGTAAGAACTAGAGATGGGAGAATCGATTCTAACGAAGTGGAATTCGTTTCGAATTTCAGGAAAACTTAGATTCTGAACGAAGTTGAAGTTTGGGGTGATTCGCAGGAACGAAGCGTGTTTTTAATTGATAAAATGGCTGCAAGCACATGGCATTACATGGGGCAAAGAGGAAGAAAGGAGTAGCCTAAATGACATTTGCAGAGATGAAGCCAATCAGAGACCGGCGGGATTCTGTGATCTCAAAGCACTATATAAGTCCGGATGCGACGCTGGCAGTTCACATTCATCTCTCTGTGCCGTGTTGTAGCTGCTGCAGCTCCAGTATTAGAGATCTCACACAAAAGAAAGACCTTTTATACAGCGTTTTTTTTTGGGGGGTCACGCTTTATGTCAGAGCTGCTTCTCTAATTTCTATTTTGATTTTGTGGGGTATTGGAATTGAAGTCCAGTTGCGTCCAATTCAGCTGCATATACATTTTAATGCTATCTGCTCAGTTCTGGAGTACATTGAATATCCAAGGGTTATCTAAACCTGTTGTTGCTGTTGTATTCAGTTTAAGAAACAGCGTTTTTACAATCCAAATACCACTTAATTTTTGGCAGCTCATTTCTTTTGCGCGACTTAGATCCAAGGGATAATTAAGTGTTTTTCTACTGTTGTGGTCAGTAAAATACACGTCGTTTTAACACGCTACATAGCTGGTAATTTTTTGCAGCTCATTTCTTTTGCGTGATATAGATCAAAGGGTTAATTAAGTGTTTTTCTGCTGTTGTGGTCAGTAAAATACATGTCATTTTAAAACGCTACATAGCTGTTCATTTTTGGCAGCTCATTTCTTTTGCACAATTTAGATCCAAGGGTTAATTAAGTGTTTTTTCTGCTGTTGTGGTCAGTAAAAGAAACAGTGCTTTACAACACCAAAGAAGAAATTTTGCCTGTAGCATAATTCATATCCAAAGGTTAATTAAGTATTTTTCTGCTGTTGTGGTCAGTAAAATACACGTCGTTTTAACACGCTACATAGCTGGTAATTTTTGGCAGCTCATTTATTTTGCGCAATGTAGATCCAAAGGTTAATTAAGTGTTTTTCTGCTGTTGTGGTCAGTAAAATACACATCGTTTTAACACGCTACATAGCTTTCCCAAATTTTAGAAGCTCATTTCTTTTGCACAATTTAGATCCAAGGGTTAATTAAGTGTTTTTCTGCTGTTGTGGTCAGTAAAATACAAGTCTTTTTAACACGCTACATAGCTGGTTTAGCTTATTTTTTGGCAAGCAGTTAATTTTTTTTCTTTTTGGCGCAATTTTTTAAGTTTTTCCAAGGGGTTAATTAAGTGTTTTTCTGCTGTTGTTGTCAGTAAAGAAACTGTGTTTTTCAACGCCAAAGAAGAAATTTTGCCTGTAGTATAATTTATATCTGAAGGTTAATTAAGCCTGTTTGTGCTTTTTTATTCAGTAAAATACACAGTATTTTTAAATGGCACATACAAGTAAATTTTTCCTGCCCATTTGTGGAGTGCAATTTATATCCAAGGGTTACCCAAGCTTTTTAGTGGGTTCATTTGGAGTCAAATACAGGGTGTGTATTTATCATATACAGATATCTTCATTAAACAGAGTCTGTACATTTTTGAACAAACAGTATGTCAGACAGAGAGGTGGCAGGCACTTCCCATGCGAGTGGAAGTGGCACCAGGGCAGTTCCTAGGCTAAATTTCATTCAGGGCGAGGTAAAGAAATTTTGCCCCCCCCCCCCCATGTAACATAATGTGCCACAATGAAACACAGTGCATCACCATCAACCAAATCTAAAATATACAAAAAGCTTTACCACAATGTGCTACATATAAAACTACTAAATAATAGTCATACAGTTACCAAATAACACTGCTACACCAACCAGAATCCCAAGACCACGAAGACCACAAAACACTAGCACCAGCACCCAAAAATTTTACCACACCCTGACCAATATCACCACAAATGACCTAATCAGCAAAAACTGTACCACATATCACCCGCACAAGTGACTGAATAAAACAAATGACCATTATGAAACAAAAAACCCTTTTACTTCAACCAATATTCCGCATACGTGGTGGATTCCCCCACTGACACACTATCACCAGACACAGTGACAGAATTAATACATACTCACAGGAGACCCAATGTTTTTTCACTTCTTTCCACCTTCTGTCCCAGAGCCATGAAGACTACTCCCCACTCTTCACTGTTAAAATTTACAAAACAAATATCTTAAGACTCCTCCCTTTATCAGCATTTTCCAACCAATTCCGATCTTTATACAAACTCCCCATCTATAGAATCTCATATGGTAGCCATGTAATAGCCCCTGTAGCCATGTAGTAGCCCCCTATAGCCAGGTAGTAGTCCCCTATAGCCAGGTAGTAGCCCCTGTAGCCATTGATACCCCTTGTAGCCAGTGATGCCCCCCGGTAGCCAGTGGATGCCCCCTGTAGCCAGTTGATGCCCCCTGTTATCAGTAGATGCCCCTGTAACCAGTGATGCCCCTGTAGCCAGAGATGCCCCCCTTGTAGCTAGTGTGCCCCCAATTTTAGCCAGTGATGCCCCCTGTAGCCAGTAGATGCCCCCTGTAGCCAGTAGATGCCCCCTTGTAGCCAGTAGTGCCCCCTTGGAGCCAGCGATGCCCCCCATGTAGCCAATGATGCCCCCTTGTCGCTCGTGGGCCCCCTGTAGCCAGTGATGCCCCCTTTAGCCAGTGATGCCCCTGTAGCCAGTGATGCCCACCCTTGTAGCCTGAGATGCCCCCCTGTAGCCAGTGATGCCCCCTTTAGCCAGTGATGCCCCCCTGCATCCAGTGATGCTCCCTTTTAGCCAGTGTGCCACCCTGTAGCCAGGTGCCTCCATTGTAGCCAGGATGCCCCCATTGTAGCCAGTGATGCCCCCATTGTAGCCAGTGTGCCCCTTTGTAGCCAGTGATGCCCCCTTGTAGCCAGTGTGCCCCCATTGTAGCCAGGATGCCCCTTGTAGCCAGTGTGCCCTCATTGTAGCAGGTGCCCCCTTGTACCAGTGTGCCCCCTTGTAGCCAGGATGCCCCCCTTGTAGCCAGTGTGCCCTCCCTTGTAGCCAGGATGCCCCCTTGTAACCAGTGTGCCCCCTTGTAGCCAGTGATGCCCCCCTTGTAGCCAGTGTGCCCCCCTTGTAGCCAGTGTGCCCCTTTGTAGCCAGTATGCCCCCTTGTAGACAGTGTGCCCCCTTGTAGCCAGTGTGCCCCCCTTATAGCCAGGATGCCCCCTTGTAGCCCGCGATGCCCCCATTGTAGCCAGGATGCCCCCTTGTAGCCAGGATGCCCCCCTTGTAGCCAGTGTGCCCCCTTGTAGCCAGGATGCCCCTCTTGTAGCCAGGGAGCCCCCATTTTAGCCAGGTCCCCCCTTGTAGCCAGGATGCCCCCCCTTGTAGCCAGAGTGCCCCTCTTGTAGCCCAGGATCCCCCTTGTAGCCAGGATGCCCTCTTGTAGCCAGTGTGCCCCTCTTGTAGCCAGGTGCCCCCTTATAGCCAGTGATTCCCCCTTGTAGCCAGTGTGCCCCCATTGTAGCCAGTGTGCCCCCATTGTAGCCAGGATGCCCCTCTTGTAGCCAGGACCCCCCTTGTAGCCAGGTGCCCCTCTTGTATACAGTGTGCCCCCCTTGTAGCCAGGACGCCCCCCTTGTGCCAGGATGCCCCTCTTGTAGCCAGTGTGCCCCCCTTGAAGCCAGGATGCCCCCCTTGTAACCAGTGTGCCCCCTTGTAGCCAGGATGCCCCATTGTAGCCAGTGTGCCCCCATTGTAGCCAGGATGCCCCTCTTGTAGCCAGTGTGCCCCCCTTGTAGCCAGGAGTCCCCCCGTGTAGCCAGTGTGCCCCCCTTGTAGCCAGGATGCCCCAATTGTAGCCAGTGGTGGCCCCTGCAAGTAATTATAAAATACAAAAAAAGTACTCACCTGGTCCGCGCGTCCCTGGGCCGGAGCTGCTCAGCAGTGGGAGCTGCAGAGCGGGTGTAAGCAGCGTGATGACGTCACGCTGCTTACGCTGCACGCAGCTCCCAGGGATCTCCTCGGCGGCAGAGCTGCCAGCCAAGGAGATCGAGGGTCACAGGGGGCACGGTGAGAGCTGTGCGCCCCCTGTGACGCTAATACAGGGGAGGAGTCAGGATGGGAACGATCCGTCCCGCCTCCTCCCTGCAGCTGCTGGCTCTGCGCGACTGTTATAAAATAGTCGCGCAGAGTCAGGGGCGATCCTCCGGGCAGGCATGGCGGCCGCGGCGCCCCCCCTTGGGTGAGCGGAGCCTCGGCGCCCCGGGCGACCGGCCCCCCGGCCCGCCCCGAGGAACAGCCCTGAGTTGCACAAACATTCCTGGAGCAGGCACAGGTCACAGCACAATAAGGGGACATCGCAGCGGGGGTCACTCGGTGAGGACAGAACTGCCGGTGTCATCTAGCGGCCGTGTGTTGACCAGCAACCCAAGGGTTCTTGATTGGTTGATTAGGTCACCCACTTCCTCACAGATGACATCTGACAACCCCAACCAAGAGTCGGTGGGAACGTCAGACACAACCCTTAGTTGGCATGGCCCGGGAGCGGGTCAGTGGATCTCACCTGTCCTCAGCCCGCCTCTGTCCCATCCAGTGAGGATTACAATGTTTGGGCTGGACTCAGCACACTTCAGCGAAAGTGGAAACCCTCTTTTGAGGAGCAGCAAAAGTATAGATGTGGGAGTGGCATGGGAGGTCATGTTGTGAGGGGTCAGCCTCTGCATACCAAGACCGTTGAGGAGGACAGCAGTGAAGATCAAACAATAATCGATGATGATGTAGCCGACCGCACTTGGGAGCCTCAGATGCAGGACGCAATGCCTGTGTGTTTGAAAAGAGGGTCGATATGGGTTGGATGCTGTACTTTCACACTGTTTTGAACCCCCATGCTGCTGCTGTGATCCTCCTGCACCTAACCTCAGCCTTTTCTTTTTCCATTGTCATGTGCCACTGTCTGACCTCATGCTGCTGCTGCTGTCTCCTTTACCCCTTGACCCCTCCCATCCTTTTTACCTCGATGTAGTGGCATGTTGCCACTTTTTCTGACCTCCCTTGTCATGTGCATCACCCGCGGCTTCTGTTGATGCCGTGACCTGCACATTGTTTCATTGTGCCACTGTCTGACCTCATGCTGCTGCCGTGGCTGCTGCTGTGACCTACACACACTGTCATTGTACGACTGTCTGACCTCATGCTGCTGCTGTTGCTCCTGCTGTGACCTCCACACTCTGTCATTGTGCCACTCTGTGGCCTACTCCTGTTTTTGCCACCTCCAGAATGTCATTGTGCCACTGTCTGACCTCATGCTGCCGCTTTGGCTGCTGCCGTATCCTCCACACTCAGTTATTGTGCCACTCTGTGGCCTACTCCTGTTGGTGCCACCTCCACACTCTGTCATTGTGCCACTGTCTCACCTCATGCTGCTGCGATTGATGATGTCATCTCCACACTGTGTAATTGTGCCACTTTGTGGGCTCCTGATGTTGCTGTGGCCTCCAGAATTTTTCATTGTGCCACTCTGTGGCCTACTCATGCTGCTGCCAAGTGATCGCTGTCTCACTAGAACACCCTGTGGTTTCCTAATGCTGTTTCCACCCTCACCATTCTATGAGGTTGCCACTATGTTTAGTTTTCCCCTTCTTTTCACCTGCCAGAAGGAATGGGAAGGATCAGGATTGTCTAGCCAAAAGCAGGAGTGGATACAGAACACAGAAGACATGCAAATATCCCATTTACTGGTCATCTCTGTTTTGGATCAACTCCTGTTTGTTTTTGGCTTTATCAATACTGATAGATTATTGACTGATTGAAAGCGGACACTGACGTATGAAAGGAAGGGCAAAATGATCAGAGACGTCAACGCAAAATTAAATTCTTAACCTGTACCGCCCAACTATTGGTACAGGTCATCTTTCTGCAGCGGTGTCTAGAGACATCACTGCAGAAAGAGGAGTTTTGCGGCTTCCAGTGCTGCAGCTTGCTAGGAACAGAGCTGTACTTAACAGCTCTGTTCCCAGAGTAGTCTCTGTAAGCGCCAGGAAGCAGAAGAAACTTCCAATCACCAGTACTTAACCCCTTGATTGCCATGGTCCATGACCGTGACATAATCAAAGGGCATTCCCCTGCTCCACGGGTGATCGGGACTCCCGATGACCCGATGGACCGCGGAACGTCTATACAGTTAGTCCTGGGGACTTAGAGTAGCCTCAGGACTGTCTGTATAGGAAACATAAAGTCAGGGTACACTGTGTGTTGCCCTGACTTCTGCCTGTCTCAGTAAAAAAAGTGTAGAAAAAATAAATAAATAAATAAATAAATGTAAAAATATATATTTTACACATATTACACAAAATAACCATTCCCACATATTAGGTATTTTCACGACTGTATTAACCTGTAGAATTAATATAACGGGTTATTTTGTTGTGAAATGTAAATGGTGTAAAAAAATAATAAAAAAAACTATATATATTTAAATAAGTAAAAAAAGTTTGCAGTAATCTATTTATAAAATGATACTATGTCCACCAAAAATAAAACTTCTCCCACATAAAACAAGCCCTTATGCAACTACGTCAATTACAAAAGTTACGACTGTTGAAACGCATAGAGGCAAAAACTGAAACATGTAGCTGGTCATTAAGGCCTTTCTGCCCTAGGGCTTAAGGGGTTAAAAGACTTTTAGGGTATGTTCACACGGCTTATTTTGGGGCGCATTTCTCCATGTAGAACTAGGAATTACGCCTCCTCTCCCTGCTCGCGCCGTGAGTAACGCTTGTCTATGGGGCCGGCGGGCTGCCGGTTACCCGGCGTCGCGGGAGTACGCGCCGATCAGCGCCACTTCCGAAGACCCGGCGTAATTGCGGGACGTACTGTACACCCCACAATTAAGCCGTGTGAACATACCCTTACAATGAAGTAAAAAGCTTTGAACAGGTTGCTCACAGCTAGCTGTGAGTCGCTAGCAAGAAAATGATGAGGGCAGTGCTTACTGATTTTCTCTCCATACACTTCTATGGGAGTACTATCACTCAACTATATTTAAAATGACAAAAGAAGTGAATGGAGAGGACAGCTGCAAATGCTGCCCTTCTCATTCTCATTCTTATTCACGGTCAGCTCGGAGCTAGCTTTAGTGGTAAAACCCCTTTAAAGATCTCTAGAGTTTTAAGTAGACCGATTTGTTACAAATCAATAATCTGGAGAACTAATTTTACATATCCACTAACAGAAAAAAATTATCAAACAAACATTAATAAGATCAAGTGCAGCTTTTGCATTATGATGGTTTTAGGATTGTGACTCAAATTTACACATTTTACACTAATTGACCACATGAATTGCTAAGAATCTTAGTTCACACGTCCAAATTGCGCCCCAAGCGCCCCCAGTTCATTAACTGGTTTCCTATGGGAAACGCCGTTGCTATCCACACGGCGTGGGCTTAGCCGCGGCTTTGGGCCGCGGCCTTGCCGCGCGGGTTTGAGAAGTCTCCTGTCAAGTCTTGGCAACGAGTCTTCGGTGCGGTTTCCGCGTGGTGTTGGTGTGGGTTTCGCTGTGCTTTTCGGTGCAGTTGGTGTGCGGTTGGGGTGCGGGTTTGGCCGCGGGTTTAGTCCTGCCTATTAATTTGTTTGGCCGAAAACTTCGCCGCAAACTGTGCCCAAAACCACGACCCAACCGCGACCGCGCCGAAACCCGCGCCAACAAACCTTGTCGGGAGACGCAAGGTTTGGACGAGGTTGGACGCGGCCAAATCCACCGTGTGAACATACCCTTAGGGCTGCTACAAATATGTCTGGTGATCCAGTGTTTCGGACAGATGCCAGATCCAGTTCAGGGCCGGACTGGGAATAAAAATCAGCCCTGGCACATAGCCCCCACCAGCCCACATACAATATCCGCTTACAAAAATCGCACCTCGCCACTTTCTAAAATAAACTACACTATAAAGATGCTTTCACACAGAGCATTTTCGGTGCATTTTTGATGTGTTTTTGTGCAGAAAGGCAGAGTAGTTAATGCTGTACATTTCTGCACAAAAAAATAAAACGCATCAAAAAATGCACCAAAACTGCTCTGTGTGAGCGCCCCCTAAACACAAGCAAGAGAGAAAAAGTGGTGCAGAAAGGAACCCCTCATCACAGGTCAGGTGTGCATTTGCTTTACAATCAGGGACAAGCCTATGCTGACACTATACAAGAACCAACATACCCAAAACCCCACCAATCAGATCTCCAGTAGTCAGGTCACCATCACATGAATACAGCACTGATTCAACACAGAAGTAAACTTACCCCTGACAGCAGGGACTCACAGGACACGTCATCTCTGATGGGAGTTGTTCTCTTCTCCTTTTCTTCTCCATCTGCCCAAACCTCCATGATGTCTTCCCTGATGAGTCGCTCCTTTCCATTTTTTCTCTGTCCAGTACAGCATGCAATGTCTTCTTCTCCCGGTCATTACTCGTCCCTGTAGAATTTACCACAAATACATCTTAGACTCCTCTGTTTTCCAGCACTTTTCCTATCAATTCCCAACTATGTACAAACTCCCCATCCATAGAGCCCTACACAGTAATTGTACCCCAAACAGTGTATGTTAGATTCTAAAAATTATAAATTAAAAAAGTCATATAAGTGTCATGTAAATAGGTGGACCCCCATTAGGTAGGTATTCAAGCCCTCCTATTAGGCAGGTAAGTATAACGACCTCCTAAAGCAGGTAGCTAGGGCTGTTCCAGGTAATTAGCGAGGTAGGGCCAGTAATTAGCCAAGCAGGGCCAGTAATTAGCCAGGCAGGGCCAGTACTTAGGCAGGCAGGGCCAGTTCTTAGGCAGGCAGGGCTAGTTCTTAGGCAGATAAGGCTAGTTCCTGGGCAGGCAAGGATAGTTATTAGGCAGATAAGGCTAGTTCTTGGGCAGGCAGGGCTAGTTCTTAGGCAGGTAGGGCCAGTTCTTAGGCAGGCAAGGCTAGTTCTGAGCCAGGTAGGGCCAGTATTTTCCCAGGCAGGGCCAGTAATTAAGCAGGCAGGGCTAGTAATTAGGCAGGTAGGGCTAGTTCTTAGGCAGGCAGGGCTAGTTCTTAGGCAGGCAGGGCTAGTTCTTAGGCAGGTAGGGCTAGTAATTAGGCAGGCAGGGCCAGTAATTAGGCAGGCAGGGCTAGTAAATAGGCAGGTAGGGCTAGTTCTTAGGCAGGCAGGGCGAGTTCTTAGGCAGGTAGGGCTAGTTCTTAGGCAGGCAGGGCTAGTACTTAGGCAGGCAGGGCTAGTTCTTAGGCAGGCAGGGCTAGTTCTTAAGCAGGCAGTGCTAGTTTTAGGCAGGCAGGCTAGTTATTAGCAGGGCTAGTTCTAAGGCAGATAGGGCTAGTTCGTAGGCAGGCAGGGCTGGTTCTTAGGCATGCAGGACTAGTTCTTAAGCAGGTAGGGTTAGTTCTTAGTCAGGTAGGGTTAGTTCTTAGGCAGACACGGCTAGTTCTTAGGCAGGAAAGGCTAGTTTTTAGGCAGGGCTAGTTCTTGGGCAGGCAGGGCTAGTTTTTGAGGCAGGCAGGGCTAGTTTTTAGGCAGATAGGGCTAGTTCATAGGCAGATACGGATAGTTTTTAGGCAGGCAGGGCTAGTTTTTAGGCAGATAGGGCTAGTTCTTAGGCAGGTAGGTCTAGTTATAAGCCAGGAAGGGCTAGTAATAAGGCAGGCACTGCCGGTAATTAGGCAGGCAGGGCTAGTTCTTAGGCAGATAGG
Organism: Phyllomedusa bahiana; assembly: GCA_025379985.1. Lineage (NCBI taxonomy): Eukaryota > Metazoa > Chordata > Amphibia > Anura > Hylidae > Phyllomedusa > Phyllomedusa bahiana. The sequence continues at coordinate 15,523 of JAODAL010059642.1, forward strand.
GCTAGTTCTTAGGCAGGCAGGGCTAGTTCTTAGGCAGGCAGGGCTAGTTCTTAGGCAGATAAGGCTAGTTCTTAGGCAGTCAGGGCTAGTTCTTAGGCAGGCAGGGCTAGTTCTAAGGCAGGTAGGGCTAGTTCTTAGGCAGATAGGGCTAGTTCTTAGGCAGGCAGGGCTAGTTTTTTGACAGGCAGGGCCAGTTCTTAGGCAGGCAGGCTAGTTCTTAAGCAGGTAGGGCTAGTTCTTAGGCAGGTAGGGTTAGTTCTTAGGCAGGCACGGCTAGTTCTTAGGCAGGATGGGCTAGTTTTTAGGCAGACAGGGCTAGTTTTTGAGGCAGGCAGGGCTAGTTTTTAGGCAGATAGGGCTAGTTCTTAGGCAGATAGGGCTAGTTTTTAGGCAGGCAGGGATAGTTTTTAGTCAGATATGGCCAGTTTTTAGGCAGATATGGGCTAGTTTTTAGGCAGATAGGGATAGTTCTTAGGCAGATAGGGCCAGTTCTTAGGCAGGGCTAGTTTGTAGGCAGAGAGGGATAGTTTTTAGGCAGATAGGGCCAGTTCTTAGGCAGATCGGGCTAGTCCTTAGGCAGATAGGGCTAGTTCTTAGGCAGATAAGGCTAGTTTTTAGGCAGATAAGGCTAGTCTTTAGGCAGGCAGGGCTATTTTAGGCAGGCAGGGCTAGTTTTTAGGCAGATAGGGATAGTTTTTAGGCAGATAGGGCTAGTTTGTAGGCAGGCAGGGCCAGTAATTAGATTAAAAAAAAGAATTATAACAATACTTACCTGGTTTCCTCCTTCCCCTCCTCTTCTCTCTTCTTCTGGTCTGGAGCCGGCGGCAGCTTGCAGCAGAGTACGGGCTGCGGGAGCAGGCGCGCGATGACGTCATCACATCGTGCACCTGCTCCTCGGCCTCCTGGAGGCTGAACGGCCGGGATAAGAGGATCTCAGCTGTTCTGCCTCGGCCGGTGCAGGCGGCGGCCGTGATGGCTGCATGGCTGGGTCTGTGACCCGGCCGTGCAGCCATGTGGCGAGGGGGGCCTATCGGCCCCCTGGCACAGGGGTCCGGTCGCAGATGCGACCAGTGTGGACCCTGTAGCTGCGCCAGCACTCGGGTCCCGCCGGGGGGAAAACACCAGCCCTCTCGGTGGGTGACCCGAGCCTGATCCAGTTGTTTAGAGTGGGATTGTTCCTTGCATCTGGTGTAAGACTTGCGATGTCAGACCAATCCAGAGAATATGTATTACAGCATTTGTCCATGTGGCTTTTAAACTTCTCCATCACCCTAATATTAGGATCATTTGGCCTATTGATAATCAAGCTAAAACGTATACACATAAGGCATTGAAGGGGATACCAGGTACACTGCAGTATTAGCTGCAGGCACCCAATCATAAATTTTATCATCAAAAGTATAGGTGATTAATTTATGAACTCGGGGAGTCCAACCACTTGTGTTTAGGTTATAAACAGCAGTGTAGAAAAAGCCCTTTAAGCAACTGTCCAGTTAGTCTGGCTTAGTGTTTATACATTTAAACTTTTTTGTCAGTGGTTATTACACTAAAGCTCTTGTCCTTCACTTGAAAACCGCAAAGCAAACACAACAAACCAACAAACAAAAACAAACTTGTTTGCTTCCCTCTGCCAAACAGAAAATCCATAGAAAAAGATTAACTCTTTGAATGTATTGGTTGGATAAGTTTTAGCTTGATTATCAATAGGCCAAATGATCCTAATTAGCTCAACATCATTAAATGCCAACAACAAAATTAAACTAAAAAGCTCAAATCCTTTCAAGATAATGTTTAGCTTGACTTTACTTGAACGGTAATTTCGCAATGTTTTCATACAGTGGTATTTATTTGCATAGATAGGCTCCTTTCTCCTACACACGGCTTCGGACATATTCTCTCTATACTCCCCAATTGTGTATATCCTGTGATGTGTATGAATAAGGTCCAATCTGGACTGAAACACCATTTCCTGTTAGGAAAGCCTTTTTCGTTGAATGAAGCAGTTCTTGGATTTGTTACAATAAAAACTTCACTTGCATTTGAATTATTGGAGTGTGGTTGATATTCTTTACATTTAATGGTATTTCTTTGGACACAATACCTTGAACCAAACATATTATACCAAAGACAGTCGAGATCTGCATCCTGTGCAATTGGTTGGATGATCTAGCTAATCAATATTGGCATTTTTTTTTATAAAATACCTGGATTACTTTAGTTCATGTATTGTTTAGCTGTGTAGTAGCACCTCTCTACAGTCTAGTACTACAGTAAATGGCCACTTCATCAAACATACCCATTTAGCAGCACATTGGTTCTCCTTTGTCCATCAGAACCGCAGCAATTCATCAAGGCATAGATTTCACTAGGTATTGAAATCATTCTGTGGGAATATTTGTCCATAGACACAGGGTAGCTTTTCACAGTTAGTACTAACATGATGAAGATACTGATATGTTCTCAATGTTTTACCTTGTCCCAGAAGTGTTTTATAAGATTATGACCTGGGGACTGTGAAGGCCAAGTTAGCAAAAAAAAAAAAACCTTCTGTTATGTTCCTTTAAACCAATTTAAGACTATATGACCCATGTGCATATTGCATTGACCTTTTTTAATTGTAATTTTGCCACATAGTTGGTGATGAATTTGGGAACTACTAAGCTTAGACAAGCCATACAAGGTGTATCCAGAAAACATTAATCACATCATTATGCCACCTATATCAGCCTAAACTGTTGACAATTGAAAGGAAGTTTATGATGCTTGCACCATATTTTGACCTTCCCATCAGCCGGATTCATCAAAAATCTGGTTTTGTCTGATCAGCAAATGATTTTCATAGATCACTGGTCCAATTTTGCACTCCTTTGCCCACTTGGACTTGCCTTTTTTTCCCCATTAAAAGCAATATGTTGCGATAGCCCATCAGTGCTAAAGACTAATGAGTTGTGCAGTTGGACATGTAAGTTAGAGTGTCAACATTGTGATCACTTGCAAATTTGTTGACTGACACTGTCTGTTTGTCAGAATGATACTTGATATCATCTATAGGACTCTTTTTGTAATTGTTTACACGTACAGGACCTCTTTCGATGGATGGTTTTCCTTGATCACGCTATTCTTGGCATAGTTTTGACATTGCTGCACAAAAAAACCCGTCAAGGTTGACAGTTTTTTGAAACCCTTGCCTGGGCTCATATATTACTTAAAACCATGTCTCATTTGAAGTTGCTCGGATAACTCAATTATTCTAATGCAAATCCTAATGACAATGGTCAACAGAACACACTGTATATTGTATTGTTCTTTATCTACAGTATGCCAGGATAAGCTAGCCTTTGCTTTGGGTAAAGCTCCTGTCCTAAACAAGGAAAGTGATTTACGACTTTCTGCAGCTATTTCCAAGTCTGATTTTATTAAAACCATGTTTCAGTGTATGCCAGACTTAATGCAAAAGGTTATCGAGTAAGAAACATCAAATTTATAAAAAGGCACATAAATAGAGGTATTTAAATATTGTTCATCTCAGAATGAAATCCATGCTCTGTCTTAGATTTCTGCCATAATTTTCTCAATTTTACTGGGAGAATTTAGTAAATGTGTTAGGCCATAGTAGACCATGCCTGTCTGCTAAGCTTGATGCACAAAGTTTTGCATACAAATGGAACTATGATTAAATAAGTTATTCTTCTTCTCTCTTTCTTCTCCTGATTCTTTGAAAGAAACCTTCTGATTATATACTTAGGGCCACATGTATGAAACTGTTTAGGTCTAAAACTCACTCTTCTGCCCATAGTAACCTATGGGCAAAAAAGTGAGTTTTAGACCTAAACAGGTTCATACATGTCCTTAGTTTCGCAAACTGCCTTCTGAAGACAGTTTGGATATCCAGCACGACCCCAGTGGATATTAAAAACATACAAAATTTATTATGCAAAAACTTAAAAATAGATACAAGACTTACAATGCACTTGGTCAGATGGCAAGGAGTGGTGACCAGAGAGTCCACGGAACAAAAAACACTGACGCGTTTCGGGCTTAGTATATAGCGCCCTTACTCATAGTGACAGTTTGCATGCAGCATTTAGAATGAATTTATACCCCATTGATTAGTAATTCATTGCACATGATTGAATAATAGACATAAGCTAAACGCTGGAAGCATAAAACGTAAAACGTAAACTTACCCCGGCCTCCATGCCGCCACCGGCACGCCGGACTATGCCAAATGAGGTCATCGCTCTGCACTTCCGGACTTGCGCAGCACGCACTAACAGGCTAATGCTGGCAAGTGGGAACGCGCATGCGCACCGGATCTCTTGTATCCTACGTTGTATTGGTGGTGCGCTTGTTGCCATGATACAAGACCGCTACTTTGTTTTTGCTGATTGAAACATCGCTTTCTAGTGCGCTGACTAAAGCGTGGAATCCTATTTGAACTACTGATGCTACTTCTTGGGGAAAATATCTGTTGCTACAATGTAAACATGATGGAACCGTAATTTTAAAATCATTCAACAAAAGTCAGAAATAACTAATTTCACATATGTCTTGTTACTCATGGCTGAACTAACTTTAGTAATAGCACATTTGTTCTCGCTTGATATTTAACCCTGTCGGAGTAGTTGTATTAAGGATTGTGATCCAGTAGGCCTCCCTGTTGCGGAGTTTTTGTGCCGGATCACCTCCTCTGATGGGTTTTAATACCTTCTCTATGATTTTTACTTTTAAAAAACTTATATCTGAGTTGTGCATTTGAATGAAATGTTTTGATAGGCCAGATTTGTTTCTATTTGCTACAGGCGAAATGTCATTGATTTGTTAAAAGGAATCTTTTTTTAAAATTTTCCCTGGAGTGTTCCTATGTATGGACATTGCTTCTTGCACCACCTTGAAAACCCACATAGCGTGTTAAAATTTGCAAATTGTTTGATGGAAAATTGTGACCCCCGATTGTCTTGAAATTTCCCTTTGGGGTGGGCTAAAAATATAAAAGTGCGGCGGTCAAGGCCAACTTGAAAAACCCCCGCAGCTGGCCAGGTAGTGATTTACCCTGGGGTTATAACAGTGGGTTAATAGATTTCCCCAAATTTTTTTTTTGCCCTTTTGGTACTATGTACACCCTTGGAAAAAATCGAACCCAAAATATGGGATCACAATAGAATGGGGAGATATTTTCTTTCTACCTTTTTGATCGCATTAAATTGGTGGTGTGGTTAGTACTAAATGTGGGTGTGTTTTGGGTTTTTTCTCCTAGGGGTTTTTTTTTGTAATAGAACTTCTCTTTGTTTCCCCCGATTTTTGTCATGGCTTGATTAAGTATTTGGTTGGGGGGTAGCCCCTTTTTTTAGCCTCTGATTTTTGCTAGTGAACTCGTGGTGTCTGCCTGGTTGCTCAAATTTTGGTTTTGCCGTTAGTTCCCCAATGGGATTGCCCTTTGTCGATTTGGTATGGAAACTATTGAAGGGAACATGGGTTGCCTGCAATGGCCTTCCCCATATGTTTTGGTAAAGACAGAAAGGCCCGGTTTTCCCATTTTTGTTAAAACAAGGAAATTGACCTTTTGCACAAATTTTAAAAATTTTAAAAGTCAAATTAAGGGGGTTTTTTTTCATTAATCAATGAACAAAGGTACGAGATACATCTCCCCCCCCAAATAATTAGGGGGGCAGAGTACCTGCGTAACCCTGTACCCTTTGGAGGGGGATTGTTGGCTCATAAAAATATAGTTTCCCACCCAAAGACCAAATTTGGCCCGGGTGGAAGGGATTTGGCCCCCCTCGATACCCCCCATAATTGCGTGAATTTATGATTGAACATAAGTAGTTTGGGAAAGAGGA
>JAODAL010059643.1:0-21362 GCA_025379985.1 Phyllomedusa bahiana
ATGAAAAAAGTTAACTGCCAAATAAAAAAAAACACGTATCGAAAGTATAAGGATAAAAAATTTTTTTGGGCACATAATACACCGTGTGACTACAAAAATTGCTGGATTCAAATTTAAAGTGCAAGGACTTTCTGTCTTCTTACATTTCACTGTGGTATTCCCGAAAAATCCAGAAAAACCTTCTCCATTTTTTCCAATAAATCCAAATTTGTTTAAACTTTTAACCTTTTATTAGTTAACGTTAAACGTGGGTGAATGGAAAAACATGGATTTTGATGGGGAGAATTATCGAAAGACTAAAACAATCAAAAACACAATGTCAGGATCACATGAAAACATGTAATGACATTTATAGTACACCTTTTAGTACAGGAGCACGGCAAAAACATGGCTCCCCCTAAAACATTGAGCACATAGGATAGACAATAATGAGGTACCGGTTAATAACTGCTTTCTAACATTAACAATTTTTTATAATACACTAAAACACAGCATATGAAAAAACTCTTACCAGCTTTTCTAAGTCGGAAAAGGGGATAAAAAATTGCACAGGAGGCGTGAAGTGTGACTGACTCTGCCCCGATTCTGCTCTAAAAATGGCCCTTCTTCTTCCCCCACTTCCTTCCCCTGTGCCCAAAAATTCTCCCAGAATTCTCTGCAGTCAAAAAAAGCGGACTGTAAACATTTATATAAACACTGTAAAACTTTGGCCAGCAGATGGACTATTCAAAAAGTATTGCAAGTGGCTTTTTGGCAAATTCTTTCACCTGCAGACAGAACAGTACCTCTACAACAAAGCTTGAGTGACCAAAAGTAAAAAAAAACAGCTATCGGAATGTAAAATGAAAAAAAAAAGTGGAGTTTTGCACCTAACAAAAACCTGCAGTTACTAGAAAAGATCTGTACCTAATTTAAGTTCAGCGCCCAACACCCCAAATAAAATCTAAAAGAAAAAAGTTAATTTAAAAAGCATTGCAATCAAATTTACCTTTTAAATCGGGGTACAAAATCCGTAACCCCTTTAAAGACCTTTTGTCTGTGTTCGCCTGTGGCCCCCCCCCCCCCCTCCCCCCCCCCCGTGACTTTACAGGGCTGTGCCCTTTAAAATCTCAGCCTAACACCCAAAATCTGCAAAATCCTAAACAAAATAAGTTCTAAAGGGGTTTATAGAAAAAGTATAGCTTTCTCTGTGAACAAAAAAATAATTTCCTGAGCGTTTGCACGAAACTGGGCAATGTTTCTACTATATGTGACCTGAAAACCCCACAGGGGAACGGGAAGGGCTTTCTATGTAAAACGAGATCAGTGAGTTTCCAGCCAATCGCCACCTTCACATCCCCAGTCATGCGGTCCCCAACAAACACTCACCTGCTCTTTTTTCTAATTTTTTAACCTAAATTATCGTTGATCGAAAAAATCCGATCAATATAAAAACCTGGATTTTTAACTTTGTCGATAAAAAAAATTTTCTCAACACTAAATTTGGTACAGAAAATTTCTATAATTGCTGTTTTTTTATTGGGGCAAAAAACCCCCCTTTTTTTTATCCTACCAATTTTTAAATTTGGTTTTTTTTTCACTTGGCGCAGCCCAGTTTTTTTCAAAGACCCCTTTGTACTTATTTTACAATATAGAAATTTGCTAGTATTGCTGTTGTATTTCATAGGTGCAAAACCCACCTTTTATTATCCGTACAAAATTTAATTAGTTTTTTTTTCACTTTGGGCACCCCTTTTTTCAAAGACCCCCCTTTTGGGCTTTCATTTGGGTACAAAATTTGCTTAATTGCTGTTTTTTAAATTTTTTAGGTGCAAAACCCCCCTTTTTATTATCCGTACAAAATTTAATTAGTTTTTTTCACTTTGGGGCAGCCCATTTTGTTCAAAGACCCCTTTTGTACTTATTTAATACAGAAAAATTTTTCTAGTAATTGCTTTGTTTTTATAGGTGCAAAACCCACCTTTTATTTCCGTACAAAAATTTTTAAAAAATTTTTTTTCACTTTGGCGCAGCCCCCCTTTTTTTTCCAAAGACCCATCTTGTACTTATATTACAAAACAAAAAATTTGTATAATTGCGTTGTATTTCATAGTGCAAAACCCCCCTTTTATTATCCGTACACAATTTAAAAAAGGTTTTTTTCACTTTTTGGCGAGCCCAGTTTTTTCAAAAACCCATCTTGTACTTATATACGATACAGAAAAATTTTCTATTAATTTCAGGTGTATTTTATTGTGCAAAAAAAAACCCCCTTTTTTTATCCATATAAATTTAAATAGCTGTATTGACTTTTGGGTTCCCCCCCTTTTTTTTTCAAATCCACCTTGTACTTAAAAAATTTTGGGTACGAAAAAATTTCATAGTTACTGTTGGGGTATTTCATTGGTGCAAAAAAAACCCCCAATTTGTTTTTTCTGTAAACTTTAAAAAAACCCTTTTAAAAGGGGTTGTTCATTCGAGCTTTAGCCCCGTCAGTGTCCCCCCGGTAAGTTGAACTAGGGGGGTGTTTCTTTTGGGGGGCTGTCTTTCTGCTCCCTCTCCCCCCCCCCCTCAGCACACAGGCAGCTAGTAATTCTATACAGGGGGGAGGGTTTGCTTCCCCGGTTTAACCCGTGTGTGCCTGCTGGGGTCGTTTACGGAAGGGCTGATCTGGGAGTGTAAGAGGAATATGAAGCGTTGTGCAAATGAGCAGGGGGGATGCAAGTTTTTCCTATACCCCCTGCTTAGTTTTACAAGCCCCACATCTCCAGCAACAAAAAGGGGAGTGTTCTATACCAGGAGTCTCATAATAAGGAGAACAAAAAAGTATTCACAGGGCCCCCTATCTGTTAATATTAGATAGCCACAGTTCCAAAACATATCATAAAATTAAGAAAACAGACGGGGGTCACGCTGTCACACTATCTGTGTAGAGAGCAGGGGAAGCGGGCACAAAGGGAAAAACCAAGCACATGGACACAGATGCCAATCCTCCTCCCCCTCCCCCCCCTCCACTACAAAGCATTCTGTGCAGGGGGGGCCTCTGCTCCAAACCTTCTTAAAGGGTGATGATATTCAGACCGAAGCCATAAGATAAGGATCAACAGGTCTGCTACTAAAAGGTCTGAGAAGCTGATGTATAATACAACAGGGCTGCCAAAATCAGTGGGACTTTTTGTAATGAACAAAAATTGCAAAGCGCTTTTTTTTTAAAATTTTTAAATTAAAACCCAATATTGTAGCGAGAAAACCCCCTTTTTAAGGCCCACCCTTTTTGGCCCTTCCTGACACAGCCCTTTTTTTTTTGAAATCTGAACATATCACTTTAAATTGAGAATAATTTTTTTGACATTTTTATCTATCCAGTATTCTGAGATTTTTCTCGGGGGGAAACCCTTTGTGTTTTAAGTTAGTAAAAAAATTTTATCCAAACAACCTTGTTTTTTGTAAAAAATAAAAAAAAAATAAAAAATTTGAAAAATCTTGATTTTGAAATTCCCAAAAAATTTTTGTTACAAGACAATAATTTTTCCCCCACAAAATAGTTTTTTTAATAGCATCCCTAGTCCACATAATTGGCAAAAATTTTTAAAAAATGTCCTTTTTTTTTTAATTAGGGGGCTTAAAAATTTTAAAGTAGAATTTCTCACATTTTCAAGAAATTTTGCAATATACGGTACATTTTTTTAGGGCCAGTCCATTTCTGACGTGGTTTTGGGGGGCCTGCAGTTTAGTTTCCCCAAAATAAACACCTTCTAAAAACTGCCCCCCTTACATTATTTAAAAAACTGTTTTAAGAATTTTTGTTAACCCTTTAGTATTTTTAAGATAAAAGAAAAGGGGGAGGTGAAATTTAAAAATTTTCACTATTTTTTTGCAGATTTCAATATTTTATCCATTTTTCACGGAATAGGGAAATGTGACCATTAAATACAATTTAATATCTTTTCCCCCCCAGGTACCTTTTTTTTTGGGAAATATCCCATATGGGCCCCCTAGGTATTTATTTGGCTCCCCCATAAGCCCCAGAATAGGGGGGCCCCTACTGGAGCCGGGGGGTCTCTTTTTTCAATAAAAATTTTATTTAGGCCCCCATTTCGGGTTTTGAAGGGCCCTAAGGTCTAAAACTTAATAAACACCCCCAAAAAAAGGCCCCCTTTTTGGGAAAACTACCCCCTTTAAGGTAAATACAGGGTGAGTGGTATATCGATGCCACAGGTGATTCAAAATTTTTTTTTTTAAGCTTTGGGCGGGAAAAATTAAAAAATTTTTTTTTTTCCAAAAATAGCATTTTAAAAGCTTAAAATTTTTTTCATATTTAAAAGGAAAACCCGAAAAAAGAACCCAAAAATTTTTGTTAAGCAATTTTTTCAAGTTCGAAAAAATTTACATGGGGTGTAAACTGCTGTTTGGGCGCATGGCAGGGCGTACAAGGGAGGGAGCGCTTTTTTGGCTTTTAATGCGATTTTGGGGGGGGTTCATGTGCATTTAAAACCCCCCCAAAGTCCTAACGGGTGAAACCTTCCAGAATTCCGCCATTTTGATTCAAACCCCCCTTATGGATTCATCTAGGGTGTAGGGCATTTTGGGTGCAGGGGGGTTCCATCGGTTTTTTTACTTTTGGGGGCCCATAAAAAAGGGGGGGAAAAAACCAGTTCCACCAAATTTGTTTTTTGGGGTTTTAATTTTACAGCGTTCCCAGTTCATTGAAAAAAGATTGATAACTTTACATGGGGGGGCGGTACAATTAATGGTAAAATTTTATTTAATTTTTTATGTTTTATTACTTTTAAAAACAATAAAATTTAGGTCATAAAAATTTGCTTTTTTAAGTTTCCTATTCGACGTCCAAATTTTTTTTTTTGCTGTGTGCCGAGCTGAGTGGGGCCCTTTTGTTTTTTTGCGGGGTGAATTGAGCTTTTATTTTTCCCATTATGGGTGCAAAAAACCTTTGTTCACTTTTTATTAAGGTTTTTGTGAGGCTTTTTTGAAACAAAATACAGAAATCCGGGTATGTTTTCTTTTTTATTTTTTATAGCGGGCACTTTTTGTTAGATATGACATGCGCTTTACTCGCAGGTCGATACGATTACGCAATACCCAATTTGTTTTTTTTTTTATTTTTTTAAAGGGTTTTATACAATAAAAAAACCCCTTTTTCTTCAACTGGAAAACACATTTTTTGCATCCCAAAAGTCCCGAGAGCCATAACTTTTTTATTTTTCTGTGTATGGACTGTAACGGCTTGTTTTTTGCGGAAAAAGAGTTTTAAATTTTTTTTGGTAACATTTTTTTGGGGGGGAAAAACTTTTTGATATTTTAAATCCGTTTTTTTTTTGGGAAGGCATGGTAAGAAAAAACTGCAATCCTAAGGTTTTTTTTTTTTTTTATTTTTAAAACAGCGCTCATTGCAAAAATATCCGTAATAAGTTGCTTTACTCTGTGGGTCAATCATTTTTTGGGAACCCAAATTTTTTTTATATTTTTTTTTATGTTGAAGCACTTTTAAAAAAAAAAAAAAAAGTTTTTTTTAAATGTGAAAAAAAAAGTTTATGCATCGTGTCTTCTGAAGCCAAAGTTTTTTTTTTTTTTTTCCGTATTCAAGCTGTGTTTTGACTTTTTTTGCGGGGTGAACTGACGTTTTTAAATTTGGGACAATTTTGAGTTTTATATTTTTTTATCACTTTTATTCCATTTTATGTGCTGGGGGGTGAACAAAATCTTTAATTCTGTGATAGTTTTTTTTTTTTTTTTTTTACGGATTACTGTATGGGGAAATTTAAAATGACGTTTTTTAGGGCCCGGGCGTTACGCCGCGCAATAACCCAAAAATGGGGACTTATTTATTTTGATCATTTTTTGGGGGATTGGGGATTTGTGAAGGGAAAAAAAGGGGGTGTACGTGTTTTTTTTATTTTTTTTTTTTCGTGTTTGGTTTTTTTTAAATTGTTTTTCACTTTTTTTTTACTTTTTTCACATTTTTTTTTTTTCCCCCCCAAAGGGGGATTTGAATAGAGACTTTAGATCTTCATTCAAAAAGGTAAACAAGCACAGTTTTTGCTGTGCACTGGTCCTAAAACAAATTTAGTCACGATGCCGGGCCATGCCCACAGGGCACCCCGGGGATCGTGACGTCCAGACAACCCGGGAAGGGGATTCTAAAGCCCCTCCCGGGTTTTTCTGTCAGGAGGCGGAAATGCAAAAGGAAAAGCGATCCGTGGCTGCTGCCGCCGCCAAAAAAAAAGCAGGTGGAGCGATTCCTCCTGCTCCCTTCCTTAGTTATTGGACCCTTGGTCGCAATAATTAAGGGGGTTTAACCGCCCCCCCCCCCCCCTGGGATGTGCGGGTCGGGGCCGACCGCGGGGTGTCACGTAAAATACACTGCACCCCCGCCGATTTTCACGAACCTGCTTTAGGTTCGCGCGATCCTCAGGACCCTATACATAGTCCAGGTGCGTGAACCCCCAAACGACCCGGGGCGTATGCAACGTCCAGGTCGTAAGAAATTAAAAAGCTGATTGCAAAAGTGGTGGGCCCTGTTTTTTTCAAATAGCCACGTTTTGGTACAACAATTCTGATGGAAAAAATTTTCTACCAACGTTTCGTTTTTCATTTCTGCAAAAAAAATTTCTCACCTGTAATTTTCGAACAGTTTTATTGCGCTGTTAATCTCCCCTTTTTTCCATACGCACTTGTAGATATTTTTTAAAAAATATCATTCCGTCCTAAGGGCAGTTTAAAAAACCTGGGAATTTGGGGGGAAAAAATGTTGATTTTGTCTTACGGGTTTTTCCAAGACCGCATTTCACAGGATTCCCCAGAAAAATTTTTTATTTTTTTTAATCCCAGTTGGTGTAGGAAATTAGGGGATTTAAGAATAGTGGATTTTTCCCGTCTTTTAATAAAAGGACTTCAAAAAAACTCTTCCCCCTTCTTAAATTTTTTTTTCTTTCTGAACATGGGGCGAAAAACAGGTGGTAACGGGAAAAAGGGGTGAGGAGGTAAGGGACAGAGAAGGGGCTCCCCTTCCAGTGCGGCGACGCACGCAACCAGCGGGTCGTCGGTTGCAGGACCCCAGGGCCCGTCATCACTGGGGGCAGGGCCCGGAATCTCAGAAAGGGAAAACTCGCTAAACGTTCTTCAGTGGTTAAGCAAACCTGCATCCAGCATCTTACCCCCCTCGTCCTTCCAGTCACGGCCACAAAATTCGTCCTCACATCGTCAGCATCCGTCCAACATGAAGCGAAGGCGCCCAAAGTCCAACTTTTTCACCCCCCCGTGGGGTAATCCATTTCTGAAACCTCTTTTTGACAAAATGCGTTGGGGTCAGAAGGGATGTTAAAAAATCAAGAGGCCAAAAGGAATGATTTTGTCTGCCTGCGCCCAAATTGCTGATGCCATCAAGGAGGAGAAGAAAGCCCCTCAATCGCAAAATCCCGGCGGGTTTGGAACAACCTTGCAGGCCGTTGCTTGAAACCCGCAGCTCCTGGAGCAAATGTCAGAAAAAGGGGAGTCACCTGTGTGATGAGGTGATGACGACATTGCGGACCAACTGGGGCTTTCACAGAATTTTTTGCTTTTCGAGCGCTTCACCCCGGAAGGGAGGGGGACATGGGGTGGTGTAATACGGGTCCCCCCCTCAAAAAGGGAAGGGGGGTCCAAATTTTCGCCAGCCACGATTCCCCGCGGGAAACCCCCCGCTCCCGCTTTTTCGCCGTCGAAAGGTCCAGGACCCTAAACCCGGCCTTTTTCGACAACCCTGATTCACCCCACGATTCAAAAACCACCTTTTTGCCGAAACGCATCATAAGGGAAGAAATCTTAGGTGTTTAAACCCCCCCCCACCAACATTCGTCACATGCGCGAATGCTATTGAAATGGAGGAAAACACTTGCCCCAAAAAAGGCCACACCGATGCCGGGCTTCCAACCACGTCACCCCTCTGCTCCCCTCCCCTTCGCTCCAACAACTTCCCCAGCTCCCATGGCTCCAAGGGCAGATCAGGGATCACCTCCGCTTCAAACCCCCACGCCCCGAGTACCACCACACCATCAACACCCATCCCCACCCTTTCCCTTTCCAAACCCTTTGACACCTGCACCCGTACAGCGGCCCCGTTCCGGGACCCCCCATCTAAAACCCTGTTTGGGGAGCAGAAGAAAGACTTTAAAAACCCAATCCCCTCCCCAAAACCCAAAAAACCCCGAATTCGGATTCCAGGCTTTTGGCCTTTTGGGAAAAGTTTGCCTTTTCCGCTGGGGGGGGAAAAAGATGGGTTTCAGCACGTCCTTGGCCCCTTGCCCGCCCCCCCCAAATCCAGATGCTGAGAGGCATCCTTTTCCCCGAAAAACCGCCCTGCCCCTGGCCACCACGGTCAAACTAAAATTTTAAGTGCTTGTCTGCATCTTGTCCGGCACAGTCCATCTGACCACCGATACATGGACTAGTAAGCAAAGGGCCCCAAAGGGCCCCTATAAACTCTGTACGCTCACTGGGTTTACTGGGTGGGGCTCGGTGGGGGCGGGGGGCTCTCAGGTCGGGGCACCCCTTCAAAACCGCAGGGAGGTGCAGGGTTTTTTTTTTCCCCCCAAGGTCCCCCTTTGGGTGCAAACTGCCCAGGAAAACCAGCCGGTTAAATTAATTGTTTGGAGACCCCTCCACAAACCAAAAGGGCAGGAGCGTTGAGGCTCTCCGCCGAGACCCGAGCCTGGCTTGGGGACAAGAACCTTTTTTGGGGAATAAGGGCGAAACTGCTGGCCGCCCTTTACTGTAACGATCGGTAGGCCTGGAGCACAATCCCTTTGCCTGGCACATGTCATGTAACACGATGTATGTACGTTAGCAGATAAAATTTCTAAGTGCTACGAAACCCGGTCTGGACTACGGACCCTGCTGAGAAGGCTCGCGAGTCTGTGTTTCGCAACTACCGCCGTTCGCACATCTTCCGATCGACCCTGCTATTCCGTCCCGCCGGGCTAGCCGTTGCAGCGTCTAGCCACTCGCCTCCCCGTCAACAGTCTTCATTGTTTGGCACGTGGGCAACCACCGCTGGCGAATGCCCAACCCTCCTCACATTTGCTCCAGTTGATTGTAGGCAGCCAGCCAAGATGCGCCATTACGCAGTAACCGAAGTGACCACACTGGCCCTGAACAAAAGCAGCGGTCGGCGGCGAATCTCGCGGCGGGTGTTGAGCCCAACCGAGTGGAGGCAGGTGAAAGAGTCCAGGTCACCCATCCTTGCAGTTTTTAAGAAGCAACAAACAAATGGTCAGTCTGCATGACATGCCCTTGTCATCATGAGCAATGTGGTGATCTTAGTTCTGGGAAAACGATTGTTAGGAGAACACTCTTGAAACAGCAGGTTCCCCCAGCAACAACGACGGAGCGCGATGCGGACGACCCAAAGCCTATCACTCCCGTCTCGAAATCCAGAAGGCCCTGACAGTTTCCCTAACTTTATAATTTGTGTCTTCATTAGCAGTGGTTTTCGGGCGTCCCCAGAGGGCTAGTGCAAACGCGGCGCCCATCGCAGCTCTCAGGGTTGCATCATCGTGAGGCAAAGTTCAGGGCTTGTGTTGAAGCTGTGCCGGAGGAAAATGCGGAGGATGAGGAGAGAGGTAATCCCTTGACAACCCGAGTGTTACCGACGTACTCCTGCCTTTGGAAAGAGGTTTTTGGCACGTAATTGTGGTGAAGAGAAGATGTAGGAAGATCAGTTCGCTAGTTGCCCCTCCCGACCCAGAAGGCTTGGGAAAATTAAGCCCATTCTTCTCAAGCATAGTGCTTTTGTGTGTTTTCCATTCCTCCAACATGATCCTTGCCCAGCCATTTAAGGGACCATCAAAAACTGAACAACAAAAACGGTTATTGGTGGCCACCGCTCCCTCGATCCCCGGTAACAAAGCCAAAAACACCAGCACTTTTTTCCTTCCCCCCACCCAAATAGAGAGTAAAATGCAGAATGGAGACCCGTGCTGATTGATCAACTGAGACCATCTTGTTGCGGTCTGCCTTCAAACGTTTTTCTTCCAAAGGTCCCACGCTGGAGACAACGTCAGCCAAGGGTTGACACAAGTAGAGTTTGACAAGTTAGCTGCAGCAGCAAAGGCCAAGGTTTGGCAGAAGCCTAATGGGTGACCTCTGGCAATCTTTATTTACCACTCTAACCAAGCATTGCAATCTAGGGCAAACACATCCAACACACAGAGAAACCAGTCTTAAGCGATCCATGGTGCACCCGCTATCTGCGTCTCAACACCGAATGTTTTGCGCATAAAGTATCGGGAGACCTAATACAGAGCAATATCTTGGTATCCCAAATGAATTGAATGGCCCCGAGCTTCCGGGCTCCCCTTGCCCATCAACCATGAGGTGTTTGTCTCGCCCAGCAGCAAGTCGTCCATATACTGGAGCGGAACCCTTTCGGCAACAGCTGGAGGAAGTCATTACAGACAAACGCAATTCCCCGGCTTTCTTGTCTCCCCCACACAGATTAATGTTTGATCGTTTTGAGATTTCACATCAAGATGAATCAGGCATGGAAATTTCTCTGATGATGTTGTGGGCCTGCCAATTGCCCGAGGATCACCGAATAAGTTTTTGGCACTCGGTCCTACTTCACAATCCTCTCAAACCAGAAATGGTCCTCTGTAAAAAATTTTTTTTAAAAATGATCATTTCTTACTGCAATTTTTATTCTCAGTTTCCCCAACAGTCATTTTTTGTTGGTTTTGAGCAGTGAGAGTAGAAAACCTGTAAAAGACCCAATTCAATTGTTACAGAGGATTTCAATGAAAAAAACGTTATTCCATTCTTTACCCTCACTTTAAAATCTTTAAAAATTTTTCCGCCCGCAACTGCGTCAAACTATGTTTATTTTTGTTGGCGTGGGGTCCCATGGTGCTGTGAGATACAGCTATAATCTCACAGGTCCCTTTGGAACGAAATGTGGCCTTTCTAAGTGGCATTTCCTTCCTCCCCTCACAATTTTTTTTTTCATACCAAACCGGGCTGTTATATATATTACAATATAAGGTTAATTACAAAGACACAAATCAAACAGTGCAGTAATTTTTGTAAATCAACAGCAAAACTTTTATGCAAAAGAAAATTCGAAAACCGAATGTCAATTAAAACATGCGAAAACGAGCCACAAAAAAAGAGAGTAACAAGAGTGCTATATTGTAGTCCAATATACCCATGTAAGAGCTGACAAAAGAGCACAATAAATTAAAGGTACATGGTGATGTTAAACACAATAACAAATCAACCTGAGTAACTAAATAGGTACACGATTACATAATCCTAAAGAATAAAATATACTATTATGTGGCCCTCATGTAACTAAAGGGACTTTTAAATTGGTCCCAGGGTGGATCGAAAGATAAAGAACATATGTTTTTTTAACGGCCACCAAAACAGACCACAGGACATAACAAGGACTCCCTCACAAAATTTAAACCAGAGTGGCTAGAAGAAGTCATTTTTTAAAATAAATTTTTTTGGGGTCATGCTTGCTGTGAAATTGCACCTAATAACTACAGGTCATATTATAAAAAATGTGGTTTCCTATAAACCAGAACATTTGCTCTTCACAATTTGTCAACAGGTGTCTCAAGGGTGATGTTTTGGAAATGTATGTTGTAATTGGTGCTGTCAAAAAACAGGAAATAGGTAGGACACTGTTAATTGTACACAACAATATTGCAAAAATAACTGGTTTTTTGCAAGATCTTTAACATAGCTAAAGCAATCCCTGTATGAGTGAGACATCAACCAGTTTTAAATTACAATTAAGAAAAAAAAGAGTAACAAAGACTTTGTTGGGGGATTCATACCTACATTATTTAAAAAGAGATGTATTTCTAGATTTAAAACTACTAAAAAAAAAAAAGCGCGCAAGTGAATTCCTCTGTGAATTGGACAAGGAGGTACAGGAAGACTTGAACAGATGTAGGTTATTTCAAGGACATGGTAAGTATGCGAGCCATATCGCCACCCCACCCTCCCGAGAAACAGAGAACATTCCTCCAACAACGTGTTGAGTAAAATGAAAAATAAGAATGCCAAAAAAAAGCACCTGGGTGAAACACATGAATGCGTCAACGAAGGTCAACCAGCATTTCCAAGACGTAAGTTCCCCAACATTGAGGGCTCCCCGCGACTCCTTACGAAGGGAGCAAGCACTCTCGTAAGCGGCCAAAAATTTCGTCAAGCCGCTACCCAGGAGGGTCTTTTAACTGGTGGTACAGAGGAAGGCTAGGAGGTCTTACTCACTACTTGGTACCTCCGCTCTTGCCTCTGCCTTCAGGGCACGACTGTTTTCTCTTGCTGGCATTCATAAGGGCATTTTTTTCATCCTTGTTTTTTTAATGGAATGCGAACGCCAGCCTTGGGCTCTATAGACCCTGCACCCACCTGTTAACATCTCACGGTCCCTGCCAGCTGAGCCTGTGGTGATCCACGTTTATTTAAGCCTCACACCCGCCTGATCATGTAATTTTCCTTCACCCACTTTTTCCAGTAGAAAAGCAGGATTTTCCAACAGGCCCTCGTTGACCTACTGGTGGGACCACAGTGGAAACTGTTTATTGTTCTGCTTCACATTCTAATGTCACCGGTGGAAACAATGTCCACCAAGTAGAATGGCAAGTAGCTCTACCAGCAGCAGTTATTGGAAAAACGAGTTTGTTTTTTATAATATAGTTCAGTAGTATATATCTTATTGCGTACGCAGTTCTGTTCTAACTAGGGTCCAATAAAGGGCACCTGTTTTGCCGGGTTTTTGGGTCCCCATGCTCGTGGTTTTACAGGATAGTGGATAGTCAGTGTCATTTTCACTAAAATTCACTGGTCTTTCAAAAGACACTTAACAGTCCTTTACCGGCAACTATTTTAATCTGTTGCGGTCAGTGCAGGTTTTAGAGGTTCTATGCTGCGGTCCCAGGACATGCAAAAAGTCCAATGTCCCCAGTTAAATACTAAATGGTGGTTTTTCCAAAGACCCTCCTTTTTTTCTCTCTTTTTTTTTTCCGGCAACTTTTTTTAAATAGCTGTGGGTCAGACAGTTTTAATGGTCATCATAAACTGCGTCCAGGACAGGCCATAGTCCAATTCGTCCCAGTCAGACTAAATGGATGGTAGTTTCAAAGACTCCTTTTTTTTTTTTTTCCGGCCAACTTTTTAATCTGTGGTTCATGCAGGGTTTTGAGGGTCATGCTGTGGGTACAGGACAGGTATATTCTTGCTCCAGTTTCAACGTAAATGTAATCGATTAATGGATTTTTACTCCCCCCATGGTGCAATAAAACCTTGCCATATCTGTGTTAAACCTCATCTGCCCATTTTCCCCTCTGCCCAGTGCCCTCCAACTTATCCAGATCCCTTGTAATAACACATTTATACGTCTATCTATACTTTTAAAACGCCTGGTAAAAGTGGCAGGAGAAGGACTTAGGAAATCCTGGTGGACAGTAACCCTTAATTGTAGCAGCCAGTGTCATACTGCAAGCTTGGAATCATCTGCAAAGATCCCCCCGAATATTCTACTGTGCAATCCATGTGTAAGACATTAATGTAAATATTTAAAGAAAGAGGATAGGGGCCCAATACTGAAACACTTTTGTTACCACCCACTAAAGCAACAGGGAATCCAGTCCCTGAGTTTGTACCGTTAATTTACCACAACCCTTTTTGTTTCTATCACTGAGGCCCAGTTGCTTACCCAACTTGCACACATGTTCCCCCAGTCCCAAGCATTCCTCCGAATTTTACTTAACAACCATTTATGTGCACAGCATCAAATGCATTAGAAAAATCAAATAAATGACATCCAGTGCCCTCTATCGCGATACAGTCCTGGAACTTAGTACTTTCCCTCAATAGAAGCCTGAATGAGAATTAGTTTGATAGGACGCGATCCTTCATAAACCCATGCCAGGAATCGCGTTTATTTACATTTTTATTTTCCAGTGAAGGATACTCCAGGATAGCATGCCTTAGAAAACTTCAACATTTGACCACATAGGAAGGTTTTAAACTTAACCGCCTAATAGTTTCCAGGATCACCTTTTTTGACCGGCCTTTTTTGAATAATTGGCACCAAATATGCTATGCACCATCCTTTTGGGACATAATTACAGTCCATTAAATATAAGAAATATTGGGCCTATCTATGACATTACTTAACTCCCTTAGGACACCGCGGGTGTATACCATCAGGACCTGGTGATTTTTTTCTATTTTAAAAACAAAACACCGCCCTTTCCCGACATAGAAGTATGCATACGGTTCCTGGCGATCGCGCGGGCCTTTGCGGGCAAGCCGCGCACAACGTTCCGTGACATGGGACCATCGGTAAAATTACCCAGCTGGCCCTGCTTTGCCGTATCACCCGCGGACTTTGGATTGAGCTTCCCGCCGCGGTGATTAACGCTTTCATTACCCGGCTCACGCAACCTGTCCATGGTTTTTTTGCGATAATAAAGCGCAGGCCGGAGGAGTAGCCTCCCTCCTGCGCCTGCCTTCCCGCGCTTGCCGAACTGCGCAGTTTTTCAGCAAGCGATCCACCTACCTGATGCCGCGGCAGCAAGCTAGGTAACGGCGGACTTGTTAGTTGGTAGCCTTTGGGGCCTCCATCTGGACGAGTTTGAAACGTCCAACATGCCCACCCCAGCAATGGCCCAATTTGTGGCATGTGATGACAGGCAGTCTTGTCATGGCGACCCAGCTAAACAGTACTAGTACTGTGTACTGGCCTGCCCTTCATAAACAATACAGCGAAATCTGATGATTTGCTGTTAGAAGAAGAAAGTAAAAAAAAAAAGTGTCAAAAAGTAAAGAATATTAAATCTTAAAAGCAGTAAAACACAAAACACAAAAAAATAAAAAAAAACACTACAAACCGCCCTATTTCATTTCTTCTTCTTCCCATTTTTCAAGTCACAGTCCACTTAACAGAAACCGCCAGATGCGCCCCCAAAAAGATCAAAAATAAATAAAGTACCCATTATTGTGGTATCGACGCGTGCGTAATGACCTGCGCCCTTAAATAATGGTCACATTAATTTAAGAGTGAACCCGCCAATGGATGAACACTGATAACAAAACAACCAAATAAATAAAAAACAGTCCCGACAAGAATTTTTGCGAGTTTTTTTTGTTACATGTACCCGCCATTCCGCCCATAAAATGTATAAAAAGCGATCAAAAACATCACAATAAACTCGGTCCAAAGTTGATCACCAATAAAAATGTCCATCCTCGTCCCCGGCAAAATAAAATGTCCCCTTCAACAGCTCGCAGAGTTAAACAACCGGAAAAATAAATAAAAAAAGTTATGGCTCTCAAAAGACAGCGATGTATAAATATTGTATATACTGTATATACTCGTGTATAAGCCGAGTTTTTCAGCCCAAAAATGAGCCTGAAAAAACCCTCTAAACCCTCGGCTTATACTCCGTTCACTGTCGGCGCTACGGAGCGGAGCCCGCTGCGATTGGGCCCCGAGTTGCTTGACAGGGAACGCCTTCAGTATATGATGCGGCTCTCCTCAGGGAGCGGCATATGACTGAATGCCGGATTACTCAGCGCCACAGTTTTCCGGGCACGCTGGTCGGCGGCTGCGCCCCCGGACACTGTCCCGCTATCCGATCCCGCCTACATCCGACCTCCTCGCCGGACCGCATATAAGTGAAGGGAATACCAGACCCGCGGGGCCACAGAGCCGAGCGCGCATCCTCCGTGCTTCCGCAGCTGGACTCCGGGGAGCCGTCCTGTGTGCCGCCCCTCAGTTCTTCCCCGGCACAGGACAGTGCGTGCTGTCCCATCAACTGCCTGCGTGCCCCGCGATGGCCTAGAATGGACGTCACCCGCGGCTGATTGGCCGAGAAGACCGAGAGGACCCAGCGCGCGGGAGCAGCCTGGACAGGCGAGTAGTCGGAGCGGCGAGGCGCGAAGACGGAGAGCCAGCGGGAGTGCAGCGGTAAGTGATTGTTAAGAGTGATTTATAATTGTCAAAAAACTGCCTATGCCCTGCCCTACAGCTGCCTATACCTGCTACTAGCCCGGTTCCCTAAAAAAACCTGCCCTACAGCCCGTCCTATACCTGCCCCATACAAAGCTGCCTAATACCTGCCCTTAATCTGCACTACAAGCCGGCCCTACAGCTGCCTATAACCTGCCCTACAAGCCTCGGCCCTATACCTGCCCTAGTACTCCTGCCTCACAGCTGGCCCTATAACTGCCTACAGCTGGAGCCCTATAACCTGCCTACAGCCTCTGCCCTATTACCCCTGCCTACGAGCTGCCTATACCATGGCCCTATACCTGCGCGAACAGCCGCCCTATAACCTGCCCTATACCCTGCCTACACAGCCGGCCCCTATAACTGAAAGAAACCTGTGCGCCTACAGCCTGCCCTTATACTGTGCCTACAGCCCTGCCCTAATACGCTGCCTATGGGGCCATACGGACCCTGCCTATTTACCTGTCCAATGGGGCCCTAATACCTGCCCCATGTAACCTGTGCTATGGGGCCCAAAGTACCTGCCTATAATCTCTTATGGGGGACCATAATAACTGCCTATTACAGCCTATGGGGCCATAGTACTGCTATACCTGGCAATATATGGCCATAATATCTCGCGGGCCTATAATTGCCTATTTGTGGACAATAAAAAACTGATTAAACTGCCTATATCTTCCCTATGTAATTTTATTTGGTACATTGTCTTATTTTTAAAATTCACACAAGTAGCCCGCTCATTTCTTTTTTATCTACCCTAGGCTCCTTATACTCGATCAAAATTAAGTTTTTCTTCCCTCGTTTTTTGGGGCCAAAAGCAGTTGCCCACGGCTTATACTCGGGTCGCTTTTAATAACTCGCCTATATAGATAACGGTATATAAAAAAACGATCGTGCTTTCGTGTTCGCTGGAATAAGGTGCCAACTTGAATCACCAAGCAGTTCCCCCAAATAATCAAATTCCAAAAATATAGCAACCCCCGTTCAATGCAAATAGTATACTGGTAAAACACGTGTCTGCGAAACAACACCTTAATAGTGCAACCACTATCCCGCAGACGATTCCACTGGACTGCTCCAATCAGCCCAGGACCTCGCACTAATCCATGTTTCCTGTCCACTTCAATCATTCAGATTTGAGTGGATTTGTCCAGAAAGAAATAATAATAAAAAAACATACAAACAGTGTGGTGTGGTTCACCATCCCCCTAAATACACCTCCGCCGGCAGCGTGCCGGGAATCCAAACACATACAGGCTAACAGACTAGAGTGATGTCACCTAGTCCCTGTTTAGCTAACGAAAAAGCAGCATCAAATCACAAAAGAACCTACGCGTTTTCACAGAGAAGTAACGCGATCGTCACTTCATGACATCGCCGAATCTCGTAATTGACCCAACAGAGTAAATCCGATAAACTGTTTGTCACAAAAAGAAACTACTGCGCGAGTGCAGCGCTGTTAATAATAAAAAAAAATATAAAAAAAACAAACTACTAGTATTGCAGTATTTTTTCCTGCACCACACTGTGCCTTTCTAAAAAAATGATTTTAAAACCAGGATCAAAAAGTTTTGTCCTCCCCCGCAAAATGTATACCAATAAAAACAGTCCCAACTCCATCCGCACAAAAAAAACAAGACCCAACCACCGCCTCCGTTACAACCGAAAAATAAAAATGTTTTTTTAATTGACTCTCCAGACTATACTGGCTATGCCAAAAACCGTGTTTTCCGCTTTTTTTTCTTGAAATAAAAGTGTTTTTTATTTGTAAAAGCAGTAACCCCCCCACCCCTCTCCCCCATCTTTTTCATAGGCCCAAATACTAAAAAATACTATGGACCAACCAGTTGACACCTAAAATGCAACAGTAACACACAACACTCTAGATAAGATCCATGAAGAAGGGTGTTATTGAATCCAAAAATGGGGCGACCTTTTCTGGAAGATTCATCCAAAACATTTTCCTGGTACTTTTTGGGGGGGCTTTGCTAATAGCGACAAATGACCCCACCGAAATCTGCGTTCCAAAGCAAAAAAAATAGCACTCCCTCCCTTGTAACGCACCTGCCATGGCGCCCAAACAGCATTTACACCAACATGTAGAGGAATTGGACGCCCCGAACTTGGAAAGAAATTTGCTTAACAATATTTGGGAATGGTTAACCTTTCTCGATTATAGGTTGCGAATGAGGATATCGCTTGTAAAAATTCTAAATTTTATAGCAACTAAAATTGCAGATTTTACCCCACCTACACACTCAAACAAAATTTTTTGTGACAAACACACCTGTGGGGGTTTTTAATATAACTCACTACACAAACAACCCCTGGATATAATCCTTTAAGGGGTGGTTAGTCTTCCCAATAATGGGGTCTTTTTCAAGGGGTTGTTTATTTAAGTTTAGAAGAGCGATTTTAAGCCCCCGTAGGGATGTCCCCAAACACTGAAATGGCGCCTAAAATAAAATTGTAATAAATGAGACCCCAGAGTCCGGTAGGGAGCTCCTCCTATTCACCCCTGAGCTTTATGTGGTTGAGCCAAAATAGCGGCACTAGGGGCAAATATGGGGATATCTCTGAAAAACAGCAGAATCTGGGGAATCAATACATTAAATTTTGGCAATTTTCCCTGATCAGAATCTACTCCGAGTTTCATGTGAACATAATGGCTGAAAATTGGAAATATCTGCGCACAAACAAAAAGTGAAATTTTAAAATATCACCGTCCACCTTATGCTTTTAATCCTGTGAAAATACCTAATGGTGCCTAAATAAACTTCCTAAATGATGCAGATTTTTTGAAATACATTAAGGGTCAGTATAGTTTTTCTATGCAGGCATGACGGTCATTTTATGGGGTGAATTCTAACACATACAGGGCAATCAAAAATCACATTAAAAGTGGACTGATCCCTAAAAAAAAAGTATATTGCCAAAATTTTCATTGAACAATGTGAAAATGACACAATTAAATTTGTCCTAGAGCCCCCCTAAATCATAATATAAAAAAGACACATTAAAAAAACAAGAATGGCCAACTAAGAGATGGGCCGAATTTGATTTCTAACGAAGTGGAATTCGTTTTAGACATTTTTCCCAGGAAAACTTCCTGACGGTTTTCCGGAACCACAAGTCGAAGTTTGGGGTAACATCCCCGCGTCACAAACGCACCGAAAGTATGCTTTTTTGTGGATTGAGATAAAACAATGGGGCTGGCGAGCACCATGGCGTAACATGGGGCAAAGACACTCTGGGAGGAAGAAGGGGCCAGAGCCTGCCCATGAATGGTGCAGAGATGAATGCCAATCAGAAGACCGCGGGAATTCTGTGTGACGTCACCCATCTGCACTATATAAATCCGGGCGCGTAGACGCGGGTAGCCTCATACCACCTAGCTCTTCCTCTCCTACTGTACTGATTAGGAAGAGTGCTGCCATGCGACTGCTTGGTAGCGAATGAGCACTTACTGAAGAACTCATTATTTTTATAACAGCGAATTTTATTTGGCGGGGGGAATCTCAGCTTGTCTCATAGACCCTGCTTCCTCTTAAATGTTTTCTATTTCTGATTTGTGTAACTGTTATTTGGAATCTGAAGTCCAGTGTGTCAGTACCACTTGCATCTGCATATTACATTTATCTAAAATGCTTATCTCTGCTCACTTAGCCACCATTTGAATAGTCCAAGGGGGGATCCCCTAAGCCAGTTCTCTGTTGATTCATTTGTGAAGAAACAGCAGTTTTTTCTTACAATACAAATACACATTTTCATTTTTGGCTAGCCTCAAGATTCCTTTGTTTGCCACAATTACATCCAGGGTTATTAAGCGGTTTGTTCCTGCCTGTTTGGTCCCACCTAAAATAAACCGTCCTTTTTCCACTGCCAAAAAATTAATTTTTCCTGTCAGCCTAATTTCACAAGCGAAAGTTAATTACAATTTATATATTTTCTCTTGTTGTGTACGTAGAAAAGCACGCCATTGTTAAACCAACACGCTACAAAAAATCTCGATAATTTGTGGGTGCTCCAATTGTTTGGCGCAATATTTACATCAGGGGTTAATTAAAAGCGTTGTTTTTTCTGCTGTGGTGACAAAAAATAAAACCACTCTTATCCACGAGCCCAAAAAATACATTTTTCCCTGTAGCCTAATTCACAAGCGAAGGTTTGAATTACCAATTTTTTCTCCTGTTGGTAGCGTAGAAAACACGCCTTTGAACAGCTAAAAAGCCGTAGTTTGTGGTTGCTAAATTTTGGTTGGGGCCAAATTTACATCCATGGTTTTAATTTTGCTTGTTCTCGTTGTACCAGAAATAAAAAAACTTTGTTTTTCACCGCCCCAGAAAAAAATTTTGTAGCAAAATTCATATCCCCAAGGTTAATTTAAACCTTTTTGCTTTTAAATTCGTAAAATACACAGAGTTTTTTAAAAAAGGGGACATACAAGTCAATTTTTTTTCCCCGCCCATTTTTGGGGCGCAATTTAAATCCAAGGTTACCCAATTTCTTAGTGGGTTCCTTTTTAGTCAAATACAGGGGGGTTTTTTTCATATACAATATCTTATCAAACAGTGTCTGTACATTTTTAAAAACAAACAGTATGCCCCAAAAAAGAGGTGGCCCTCCTTCACCGCAGGGCAGGGCACAAACATTCCAGGGCCCGGGGCGCAGCACAGCAAAGGGACGTCGCAGCAGGGTCACTCGTGAGGCCACAATGCCGCTGTCATCTAGCGGCCGTGTGTTTGTTCACAACCCAAGGGTTCTTTAATTTGGGGGTGACTAGGGGCACCCCTCCTCCCAGAGAATCTGGGCAACCCCCCCCAAGATCTGGGAAACAGACACAACCCTTAGTTGGGATGGGCCCGGAGCGGGGCAGCGGCCCTCCCCTCCCAAAACCCCCCTCGTCCCCCTCCGGTTCCCTCAGCCAGAATCTACTTTGGGCTGGGCTCAAACGCCACTAAAAAGCGAGAATGAACAATTTAGGGGGGCATTTTAGCACTATTTGGCACGAAGAAATGGGCCAAAATTCCCCTGCTTTTTTGCAGTAGGCGCAAAGTTTAGATGTGGGAAGTGCATGGGGGGTCACTTGTAGGGGGGCAGCCCCTGCATACCAAAAACCGTGATGAGGCAGCATACGATGAAACACAAATAGATGAGATTAGCCGACCCCACTTTTGGGGGGGCCCGGGGGAGGCAAGGCTTTACATCGTCAGGAAAGAGGGCTCACTTGCCGTCAGGGAGCGGGGACCAGCAAGTGGGTAGGTGGTCGTGAGTCAGCAGGGGACAGCATGTGAGGTCGGGAGCCAAGCGGGCCCCGGGGGAAAAAACCCGCTTCGCAGGTCCAAGAAGTAGGGGCCGG
>JAODAL010059644.1:0-21361 GCA_025379985.1 Phyllomedusa bahiana
AAAAAATTTTTTTAGAAAGGACCTTAGTATAGCTGCTTTTCACAGCAAAACCCCCAAAAATTCAAAAATGACCCTTGAGCCACTTATACAAGGGGAAAAAAATTCTTTTAAAAACGACTTTTTTTTTAGAATAGGACCGTAGTATTGCGCATTTCAAAGCAGCATGACCCAAAAAATTATAAAAATGAATTATCAGCCACTGTTAAAAATTGTGGGGGTGAAATGCCACGTAGAAGCCACATTTGTGTTGCAAAGGACCACGATTATAGCTGTATCTCACAGCACCATGACCCCAAAACCATGACAATGCAAAAAATTCTAAAGATACAGTGATTAAATGGAATACGATGTTGTCATGAAACCTTGCTTTCTTTTACAATCTCCTCACAGCAAAACCAGCAAAATGAACTTTTTGGGAATAAAAATTGCAGTAAGAAATGATCATTTAAAAAAAAAGTTTTCAAGGAGGACCATTTCTTTTTTGAAGAGGAATGTGAAGTAGACCGGCAACAAATCGGTGACCGCGGCCATTTGGGCCACAACATCATCAGAGATCCATGCCTGATTCATCTTATGAAAGTCAAACATCCACATTATCTGTGGAAAGCCGGATGCGTTTGTCTGTAACGACTCCTCCAGCGTGCTGAAGGTCCGCTCAGATATGAACGCTGGGCTGCTGGGCAGGACAACACCTCTATGGCGTGGCGAGCGAGCTCGGGCCATTCGTCCATTTTTGATACCCAGAAGTCTATTGGGTCCGGAACACATAAAAAAAATATCGGTGTTGAGAAGCAGATAGTCGTGCACCATAAACTTAAGCTGGTCTCTGTGTGTTGTATGTGTGCCCTGCATTTCATGCGTTGGTGAGGTGGTAAATAAAGATTGCTAGAGGTTACCCAGTAGGCTTCTGCCACCCGGCCTGCTGCTGCCGCTGCAGCTGCTTGGCACTCTACGTGTCATGTCGCGATGTTGTTCCCACTGTGAATTTGAAGAACGTGAAGCAGACGCAACAATGTCCCCCAGTTTGATCAATCAGCAAGGTCTCCATTCCTGCATTTTACTCTCTATTTGGGGGGGTGGAAGGAAAGTGCTGAGTTTTTGTTTTGTACCTGGGGGATCCAGGAGGGTTGCCACCCAGTAACTGTTGTTTTAAATTTTGATGGCCTTAATGCAGATCATGTGGAGGAAATGGAGCATCCAAGCACTCATGTGAAAGATGGAGCCTTGATTTCCCAAGCCCTCTGGGTCGAGGGACACTAGGGAAACTCATCTTCCTCATTTTCCTCCTCCGCCTCAAATTCACGCCAACCCTTTCCAAGGCAGGGACGTCGGTAACGTTGGTGTCTAGGAAAACCTCCTCCTCCTCCCTTCCTCCGGGACAGCTTCAACACAGCCCGACTTGCCTGAGATGATGCACCTTTGAGAGCTGATGCGCCGCCTTGCACTAGCCCTGGACCCCGAACCACTGCCTAATGAAGACCGATGAAATTGTGAAACTGCGGGCCTTTTGGATTCGACGGAGAGAATGGCTTCCGGGGTCCGCATCTGTGTCCGTCTCCTCCTCCGTCGCTGCGGGAAACCCGTTGTTTCAGAGTGTCCAACGATCGTTCCAAGACTAAGATCACCACAAAAGCTCATGCTGACAAGGGCATTGTCCGCACTGACCATTTTGGTGGCTTCTTCA
Source organism: Phyllomedusa bahiana (assembly GCA_025379985.1). NCBI lineage: Eukaryota > Metazoa > Chordata > Amphibia > Anura > Hylidae > Phyllomedusa > Phyllomedusa bahiana. The sequence continues at coordinate 1,685 of JAODAL010059644.1, forward strand.
AAACTGGCAAGGATGGTGCAGAGCTCTTTCACCCCGAGGTCCGTACCGCTGCTTGTCAGGCCAGGTGTCACTTCGTACTGCGTAATGGCATTGCGCTGCTGCCACAATCGCTGGAGCATGTGGAGGTGGGAATTCCAGCGTGTTGCCGACGTCAAAAGTAAGACGGTTGAGACGTGGAGGCCGAGCTATGCTTCAACGCAGCCAGGCGGGGACGAAGCAGGTGCGAACGGCGGAAGTGCGACTCAGACCTCGAGACCTTCCTCACAGGCAGTCCCGACCCGGGTAGCTCCTTTAAAATTTCTGGGACGTCAAGGTTCAAGACATGTCAGGCACGGAATGTGCTCCAGCTACCGATCTAAAGGGCACCAGCTGATTATTTCGACTGTTATCGCACACCACTGGCCTCTCAAGGTTCTTGTCACCCAGCAGCGCTCGGTCTCGTTGCGGAGCAGCCGTCCACATCTCCTGACCTGTTATGGACGGTCTCCCAAGTCCGATTCATTTCAACACGGCCTGTTTCTCTGGGCTCCGTGATGCCCACCAAGGACCTTGGGGGAAAGAACCCTGCACCATCCCTGCGGTTTTGAAGACGTCGCTGAGCCTGAGAGCTACCCGCACACCAGAGACATCCACCCAGCTCACCCAGTGCCTTGTCACAGAGTTATAGATCCTTGCCGTAGCTACTAGTCCAGTGTCGTGGTGAGATGGGACTTTTCCAGGACACAGATCAGACAACGCACTTGAAATTTAGATTACACGTGGCTGTCCAGTGCAGGGACGGCTTAACTGGAAAAGAAATTGCCTGCTCTGCATCTGGTATTGGGGCAGCAAGGAGGCCCATGATGTGTGCGGAACCCATCTGTGGACCACTAGACGTAAAGGCAACATTTCCAAGTCCAAAAGCCAGGCAAATGCCGAGACAATTCAGGCTTTGGCCTTTGGGATGGTTTTGGGTTTAAAGTCTGATTTTCCTTCTGCTCCCAAACCTGGAAGACAGAAGGCTGGCTAGGCTATTACTGGCCCGTACGCGTGCAGAAAGGGGTTAGATGGTCTCTGGTGCTGCTGTTGTACTCGGCCAACGGTGGAGCTGAAGCGGAGGCTTAATCCCTGATCCAGACTCTGATATTACATCTGGGCAGCTTGAGGAGACCTGGTGGTGGCGAAAGGAGGAGGAGTCAGGAGACAGAGGGTGTGACCAGTGGTTAGAAGCCCCGCGTCTGTCCAGGCCTTTTTGGCCAAGTGTTTCCTCCATTTCAACTCGATTCATTCCGCTGCATGTGACTAGACAGTTGGTGGGGTTAAACACCTATGAATTCTTGCCTTTACTTGATTGCATTTACGGTCAAAGGCGCATATGACATCGACTGGGTGCATCAGAGGCGTGGCTCAAAGAAGCCCAGGCTTGAGAGTGTCCTGGACCTTTTTGACGGCCCCCCTAGATGAAGCCAGGAGCGGGGTTCTCCCGCTGATGTGGCTGGCAAATCATATCAGTCGACTTCTGCGACGGCCTCTCCCTTTTTGAGGCGGAATCGCGGTACTGAACACTACCCCACGTCTTCCTCCTCGTCCAGTGATGAAGCACTCGCAAGCAAATTCCTGCTGAAAAGCCCACTTGGATCCACAAATGTCGTCATAATCATGCATCATCACAGGTGACTTCGTCGTCCTGACCATTCTGCATCCAGAGCGCGGCTACAAGCAAGAGGGACTGCCAGGCCGTTGCCGAACGCCCTTGATTATTTGCACGGTGACCTGGCTTCCTTCTCCTCCTCTGATGCATCATAAACTGGCGTCAGAGCAGACAAAATCATCCTCTTGGCCTTCTTGATCTTTTAACATGCTCTTACCCCAACCAGCATTTTGTCATCAAAGAGGTCCTTCAAAAATGGAATTATCCACAGTGGTGGGTAACAACGTTTGACATTTGGCTGCCTTCGCTTCATGATTGGACGGATGCTGAAGATGCTGATGATGACGTTTGTGGCCTTGTGGGGAGGTTTTGTGGGGGGGGGTTTGTAACTGTGAGGACGCGGAGGTAAGACAGCTGATGCAGGATGCATAAACCACTGAAGACTAGATTGCCTGCTGTTTTTCGTTACTGAGATTCACAGGCGGCGCTGACCCCATCGATGACAGGCCTTACGGCCTGCTAACCGACGATCCGCTGCAAGCGTTGTTGTCCCGCCAGCACTGGAATAGCACCTTCTCTCGTACCTCTACCTCCATGATTCCTACCCCCTCTTTGCTCGCTTACCACCTGAAATTTCGCTCCATGTTCAGAAAGAAAAAATTTGAGAAGGTATGGAAGGTTTTGGAAAGTCTCTTTTTAAAAAAGATGGAAAAATCACAGCTATTCTCAAATCCCTCAAATCAAAACAAAATTGCTGGATTCAAATTTAAATGCAAGGTACCTCTATCAACAAAGCTGGACTGACCAAAAGTGAAAAACACCTATCTGAAATGTATACTAATAATAAAAGTGGAGTTTTTCACCTAACAAATAGACCTGCAGTTACTAGAAAAGATCTGTATCCTAATATAAGTTCAGGCTGCCCAACATCCAAGTAATAATTCAACAGAAAACTGTTAATAATAAAGCTATTGCAGTGCAATGTCTACACTAAGTCTTGGTGAACTATATCCAGTATTCTTTATAGAGCTTGTCTGTGTTCGCCCGCGGGCCACTCCCTCCCCCGCTCCTCCCCGTGACTTTACAGCGGTAGATGCTCCTTTAAAATTCTCAGCCTAACTACCTAAATTCTGAAAATCTCTGATCTACCTAAGTTCTAAGGTTCACAGCTAAAAGTAGAGCTGTCTCTTTTGAAAAAAACAGAATAATTTCGCTGAGCTGTTTGCACAGAGGCAGAGCGCACGTCCTACTCCTTTGAGATACTGACACACACTGATCATGAACAGGAAAGGCTGTTCTATGTAAAACGAGGTCATGTGATTTTTCCAGCCAATCGCAACCATACACATCCCAGTCATGACGTCGCACACACAGCTCACCCTGCTCTATTCTCTAAGCTGATTTGCTGGCCGCCAAAATGACAGGAAGCGCCAAAAATGGCGCAATATTAATAGATTATGCGCACATTTTAACCTAAATTATTGCGTGATCTAAAAAATCCGATCAACTTAAAAAACGTGCCGATTTCAACTTTGTCGAAAATAATAGCTCAACACTACTGCTCAAAGCAAATCTGAACAGATGATGTCTGAGCATGTGCAGCCAGGACTGAGCAGCTCTCGTCACTGGTCGTATCCCCTGGAGACGAGCTGTAAACAATGGATCACTAAGGGAGCAGCTAAAACAAAAATGGTGCAGAATTTTAAATAATGATGAATGGTGAAAATGTTTATTATTTCATTTGCAAGCTTTCCACATCAATTTTACTTCATGGCAAAACCCCTTTAACCTGAAACCGGGCTGTTGCTTACTCTCCTCTGCTTGGCGATATTACAAAGATAGCCTACCACACATCAGACCAGATGCTCAGATATTCACCTCTCCACGTTCCTGCACTTTCCTCTGCTCTCAGATGCCAAGGACCTCCTGAGTATGCGTGGCACCGGCAGATTTGCTAGCTCTTCAGGGCATCCATAGAGCCCCCTTTAGTCTGAGATCCTCTCAGGCATTCCGGGAGGGTCCGTGAGTACATTCTTTTCAAAGTAATCATTGAGTAAAGTTTACTTTGCAGAAGAGTTTCTAAGCTGTGGACAGGGGTGCCAGTAGGACTCCTGTCAGGGCCCACTGATATGTTAAAAAATAGGAACTAGTAATGGGTGGGGACCCCATTTGATTTGGCTGTATGGAGCCCTGAAACGGTTAATAGATGACTGATGGCAGCCCTGGCTATGGATGCAAAGATCACAAGGTGGATAATTTAGGAATCTAGTGCTGTTTTAGACATTTCATTTGGCATCCAGGATAGGCATTTTTGCTGTTTTGCCAGTGTACACAGATGTCCTAATGCAGTGCTGATAAATCAGGTATCTCAGTGATTTGCTTTGTGCACAGTCGACTTCATGTGCTGTTTACCACACTGCGCTTTAAGAGTTTGGGTGGAGTGAAATCTCAGGACGTTTGCCAAATGAAACACTCCAAACTGCATTTCTGAAGAGGAGAATCGTCTTCTCGTGTGTCCTCGATTAACTATTTTCACAAGCACAAGTCTTAACGAGCAAAGGCGACTTGTCTGTCCACCTAAAAGAAGGGTCCGGCGTTGTATGGTTGGTATATTTATTTTACTATCTTCTTGTTTCTATGAATTTGATGTCTTTTTAGATTGTAACTTTTTTTGAACGGAATGGAACCCAAGAGTTACTCTCGGAAACCACTGCTGTGCTCCAATTTTATAGTGTAATTAAATCCTAGATTTTGGATATGAGCCCTCAAATCTCGAAATGATTTGAGCAATGCAAGCTGTATACATTATTTGATGAAGTTCTTTGAGTCATTTAGCTTCTAGTGAGTTCTAGAGTCTAAAAAGTATCGCATTCCGACTTTCCTTGTGCTGATTGTTTGGGGATTTTGTTTGCTTGTACATAAACTTGCCATTAGTTTTTTCGAAAGCTTTTAAGTCTTGGACCATATGGTTTTATAAGTTGACTTTTTGGTAAATCTGGATTTTCATTTAACCCCTTGTCGACACAGGATGTATGGGTGCATCCTGGTGTCAGGAAGGATCTATGTAGTGGAATTACTTTGTAAGTCCACTACAGAGGAGGTTAATGTCAGATGTTAATTGCAGCTGAATTGTAGAAAAGGTTACGCACACCTAGGTCACTTGGGAGAGTTGGGTGCTATGCAGTGGAATAGACCATAAATGGTCTTAGAATCTTAATATAAAAAATCCACTGCACACCAAAAAATTGCTTATTAGAAAGAGAGATATATTTATTTATTTACAGAAGGTCGGGATCTTGCAATAGGTTCAGAAATACATTCCCAAATACATATATGTATACATATACATGAGTAAGAGTAGGATTTGCAATGGTGAATGGTTGTAAGATATTATATTCAGATGTCAGAATATCGCTGCTAATTGCAGCTGACACCCGCCGCAAACAGAAGGGAATGGAGCCGGCTCCGTTCCCTGCTGTTCATCCCTTTGGATGCTGCAGTGATCGCGGTCACAGCATCTAAATAAATAAGAATCAGTGTCGTGCACAGTTTCTCACTACCTACAGCACCCCCAGAGTGAGATCACAGGATGCCAAATCATTAACATGGTGGCTGGAAGCCTTTTGAAGACGTCCATATTCACAGTTCTATAACTTCCTGCTCAGGCAGGAAGTTATAGAACCGTCATCTTTAAACATCCTTCTGAATTGTTTATACAATGCAGAAAGGTGCATACAGAAGATTACACCCCGTACTGGTCAAGAACCCAAGGGGTTATTTATTTATTTTAAAACTTTTAAATATATAAGTTTTTTTCACTTTAACATCAAAGTAAAAAAATGTTAATATTTAAAATTATAAAAATAAATAAAAAATATAAAAAAATTCAAATTGCCCCCTTTTGCCATTTTACAAATAATAATACATTTAAAAAAAAAAGTTACACATTATTGGTATCTTTCTGTAAACATCTCATCTATTAAAATAAAACATTACTTATCCCATATGCTGAACAAAAGAAACTCCAAAACCCCCAAATTAAGCTTTTTTGGTAATTTCAAGTCATGTTATCAAAAAGTTGCATCTATCCCAAAATGGTACCAATATAAAATACACTTTATAAAATGCGTCATCGCTCAGCTCCATAGGTGGAAGAATGAAAAAGTTATTGCTTGCAGAAAATGGTAACCCAGTTCTAAAATATAACCTTTAATAATTACCTAATAAAAATATGGCTAGAACAATACTACATAAATAACGGTGCTATACAGCTAACCAAGGTGCCTAGGGATGGGCCGTGATATACACAATAAATAAGAGACAATGATGGATACCCCTACACTTTCCACTGTATTACGTTCTAACAAATTAGGTGGGGGAATCGCCCCAAAAAGAGCGGCCCCGCCTCTCGGCGGCTCACCTTATTACACCACTACACTAAATTAGTAAGTGCATACATCAATAATCCCATAGCACCTTAAGAAACTGTAAAACAAAGACAAAAATAACTCCAACTCAATACACAATCTAAAATACAAACCTCATATAATCCATAATGATGCCGATATTACCAAACCTGGATGCAAATGCTACACGCAATACATGACACTATTCAACAATTCTCATAGATATCTTACTGTCCTTATGCATGAAGCCTCTAGTTCCCTTTCCCCACGCGTTTCTCCCTCTTCAGTCAGTGAAGGTTCATCAGGGGAACAAACCGACTAAATCCATAGATGTTGGAATAAGAAGTCAGCACCGGCATATACCAGATAGATATACCTATCTATACCGGAGGTACTTTATATCTATCTGGTATATGCCGGAATGATCAAAGTACCATCCGGAAAATTTACGTCAGGATTGCAGAGCATATTGCGAGCATTAAAAAACAACAAGGACAGATGTCAGGAGCCGCCATCAGAGTAGTTTAGCTTCAGATATTATGCCATTGAATATGTAGAACGCCCATATCGGGGAGGTAACTGGACCAAAAAAATAAGACAAAGAGAGGCATTGTGGATTTTAAAATTAGGAACACGTATACCAGCCGGCTTAAATTACCGTACAGATTTGTTATATATTTACTAAATTATGGTATAGATTAATTATTACTGTGTTTGTTAATATGTATTTATTATATATAGCCTGTAGATTGATTAAGTGTTGGCATATAAGTAGTTAATAGATTTTATGTTCTGGTATAATAGGGGTTAAATCATGTGACAGTATTCTTGTACTTGATTGGTTGTAAGTATGTTTTAAATTTGGCGGCTGGCAACAGTGGCGATAACTGTGAACAAGAGCCGAAGGCTCGAAACGCGTCTGAGGAATACGGACATTATGTGTTGTGTTTGTATGGCTGTCTTTTAATAGCTTCATTAAAGTAAAACTGCTGTGGGAAGTTTGTAAATTAAATAATAAACATTTTCACCATTCATCGTTATTCAAAATTCTGGACCGTTTTTGTCTTACCTGCTCCTTTAGTGATCCATTGTTTGTAGCTCGTCTCCAGGGGATACGACCAGGGCCGAGAGCTCCTCAGTCCTGGTCGCACATGCTCAGACATCACTTCTCCTCTCAGGCAGCTACTGAATTTTCAAACCCCAGGTGCTGTCACTCTACTCCCGTCCTCTGTGCTCCTTAGTAATTAGTCAAACAGTGCAAATAAATTAAAGAAAGAAATCTCAATCAGGTCTGTGCATTGATAAAGAGGAAAAAAATCCACATGTTTGGTTCCTGCAGGAATTTGAACCGAGGACCCTTGTGCCTGGAGGCAAAAGTTTTACCTCTGAGCTACAATGTAGTTACTTACAGTTTTACACATAAACAGACCTTTCTTTGACTAGATTGAGGAAAGGCCTGGTGATGTCATCCTGCAGGGTCACATGATCTGCAATTCAAACCAATCACACACGCCCCCTTCAGGGCACACAGAGCTGAAGAGCTGGAGGCAGGGGGTAAAATGAGATCGTGGCAAAACCCCTTTAAAGTTGCCTTTTACTGTCCCGGGGCGGAGGATTTACTTTGCGGTGCAAGCCTCGTTTTGAATTACACCCGGAAATCCGGAAGTTGTTGTATGCCGGAATCATCTCGACCTGCAGAATAGAGATAACACATCACTTACTGTATACTGGGGAGTGAACAAGGTAACAACAAAATACCCGCAAACATGGCAAAAGTATAGGTGTTTTTTTCACAATTCACCCCCACTTAGAATTGTTTTGTGGTTTCCCAGTATATTCTATGGGATGGTCAATGACACCATTAGAAAGTGCATCTTGTCCTGCAAATAAAAGCCCTCTTTGTAGATGGAAAGATAAAAAAAGTTGTTGCTTTTGGAAGGCGGGGAGGGAAAAAAACACATAAGAGCCAAAATATCATGACCGGCTGTGAGGAAGGGGTTAATCAAAAGTTCTACTTCAGTCTTTCTGGTTGGGAATTTCCGCCTGTAGGTTTCTCTGGTTCCCGTGCCCTGGTTTTATTACCCTGCTTCCCCGAAAATAAGACAGTGTCTTATATTAATTTTTGCTCCTAAAGACGAGCTAAGACTTATTTTTAGGGGATGTTTTTTTTTTTTTCGTAGCTTGCCTCGTGGGGATTCCATGATACATGGATCAGATACAAAAGCTGAGTTGTATGGAGAACATTCTTTATAACTTGATCTAATTTAGATTCTCTCTACAATGGCTCATTATGCAGTTGTGGTTCCTTCAGGCGTGTGGAGTTTGGATACTATAATTTTTTGCTAATGGGTAACTGATGTGAGGTGTGACCTTGTATGGCTTTAGGGCGACATGTATGAACCTGGCCCCGACTCGCCAGTTCTTCCTGTTTTTAATAGTGTACAATGCGACAGTCTGTAGGACAGAGTCTCCCAGCACTTTATACGTGTCCCGTTCTACGCCAAAAGTAGTCTCAGCTTTGACACTTTGAAACTGGTATGGATTTGTATGACAATTTTGCGCCAAACTTTGGTGCATTTCCGGAGCAACTTATGACTCTGGCTCAACACGTCCCCGCATCTTTGGTGCATCCAGAAGTGTTGTGTCTGTTGCAGATTGCGGCAAATTTTTCCGTATGACTATTCATACATCTAAAGAACAGGATATGACAGTTTGGATCAAAGCACAACAAAAAAAAAAAAATGGCGCAGCCCCATTCATACATGTGGCAGTTAGTGACTGGGGAGTTTTGCAGGTTGTGCAAAATTGGAACAAGTGTAGGCCTGACTAGGTATGGTCCACAGTGAAAAAAAAAAAAAGGGGGACACGTCTGAAGATCGGAGCGTCGAAGCGCCTGTTTTCACGTTTTGTTCCGTGAACCCTGCTTCTGATTTATGTCGGCGCTGAATTGCAAACTTCGACGCCTCCGGCAGACAGACCCTATTGAAATGGGTCTGCCTGTCGGAGCTGAAAAGCGCCTTATTTTGCCAACCGACATTCATACATGCGTCGGTGTTTTCGAACGTGGAGCGTCCCACCCCAGAACGACCACAGCATGCCCCTTCATTAGAAAGTGGTAAACCTTGCGCCTAATGCGCCTAACACATAGGGGAGGTGCATCCGATAGCAGAGCCGGCACCGAGAGGCGCATTATACGCCAGAAAACAAGCGAAAACTCCGATCATACATGTCCCCCAAAGTGTCTTATAGCTTCATGATGTTCTGGCTTTATATGAGTCCTCTTTTTTGCAAGAGAGGAACCAAAGTGTCTTTTTGATATGTCAAGCTCACCATGAAAAGTGTTGGTATAATCACTGCATGTGGCTGGGATTGGAGATAATTCTGGTCCTGGCCTTTTGATCCTTTAGATACTTCGGCAAATGCAGCACCAACCTGGTCACCGATTTCCCCTTCGGCAATTATATAGCGGGGTGCCAATTGTGTGTTATTGCAGCCAGAGGCCGATTACACCCATACAGAGCTGTAACTTACTGATAACTCCACCCACTGGACTCTTTAACCCAGAAAAAGCAGTAAGTTAAATGAATAAACTCCAAGCTTACTGAATCTTTCCCCACAGAACAACATATCAATCTGCTCAGCTCCTCATGCTCTATAACATGGGGCCACAGATCAGATAGCATGTCCTCAGCTCCTCCTGCTCTATAACATGGGGCCACAGATCAGATAGCATGTCCTCAGCTCCTCCTGCTCTATAACATGGGGCCACAGATCAGATAGCATGTTCACCCCCCCAAAGGGGCCCTTTTTTCCTCTTTTATGCTCTATAACATGAGGCTCGCAGATCAGTTTGCGTTGGGTCCTCAGTTTCCTCATGCTATATTAACATGGGAATACAGATCAGATAGCTGTCCTCGTCCTCCTGTTCTATAACAAGGGGGCCACAGATCAGATAGCATGTCCTCAGCTCCTCAGTTTATTATAACATGGGGCCACGATCAGATAGCATTCCTCAGTTTCCTCCTGCTCTATATCTTGGGCCACAGATCAGATAGCATGTCCTCAGCTCCTCCTGCTCTATAACATGGGGCCACAGATCAGATAGCATGTCCTCAGCTCCTCCTGCTCTATAACATGGGGCCACAGATCAGATAGCATGTCCTCAGCTCCTCCTCTATAACATGGGGCCCACAGATCAGATTTATGTCCTTAGCTCCTCCTGCTCTATAACATGGGGCCACCAGTCAGATAGCATGTCCTCAGCCCCTCTGCTCTTTTAACATGGGCCCACAGATCAGATATTATGTCCTCAGCTCCTCCTGCTCTATAACAGGGGGCCTGCATATCAGATAGAATATCCTCAGCTCCTCCTGCTCTATAACATGTGCCCACAGATCAGATAGCATGTCCTAAGCTCCTCCTGCTCTATAACATGGGGCCTGCAGATCAGAAGCAATGTCCTCAGCTCCTCCTGCTCTATAACATGGGGCCTGCAGATCAGATAGCATGTCCTCAGCTCCTCCTGCTTTATAACAAGCTGCCCGCAGATCAGATGGTGTGTTCAGTGTCATATTACCAGTAAGGATGTGTAGAGTGGGTTTACTCGCAGAGTCCCCTCCATACACAACGGGTGATTGCTGTTAGTTACAGCTGACACTCGCCGCTAACAGCAGGGATTGCAGCTGGCTCCGATCCCAGCTGTTTAACTCATTGAGAGCCATAGTGATTGCAGCCGCAGCATCTATGTGAATGAGGTTGCGCACCATTCCTCCCTCCGATCGCTCCTCCGCCTCTTCAACCTCAGGCAGGAGGTAATGGAACTACCATTTTGGTACACCCTTTTGCATTATTTATATAATACCGAAGGGTGTAAACTAGTGGTCAAGTACCCTACGGAGACTTAAAGGGGCTTTGCCACGAATTAAAATTGACGTGGGATGTTTGAAAATTAAATAATAAACATTTTCACCATTCATCTATATTAAAAATTCTGCACTGTTTTTGTTTTAGCTGCTCCTTTAGTGATCCATTGTTTACAGCTCGTCTCCAGGGGATACGACCAGGGCTGAGAGCTCCTCGGTCCTGGTCGCACATGCTCAGATATCACCCCTCTTCTCAGGCAGCTACTGAGTGTTCAAACCCTAGGTGCTGTCACTCTACTCCTGTCCTCTGTTCTTCTTAGTAATTAGTCCAACAGTGCAAATAAATAAAAAAGAAACCTCAATCAGGTCTGTGCATTGATAAAGAGAAAAAAATCCAAGGGTTTGGTTCCTGCAGGGATTTGAACCAGGGGCCCTTGTGCTGTAAAACAAAAATTTTATCTCTGAGCTACATTGTAGCTACTTACAATTCTACACATAAACAGACCTTTCTTTGACTAGAGAGAGGAAAGGCCTGGTGATGTCATCCTGCTGGGTACATGATCTGCAAAACAATCAAATCACACACGCCCCCTTCTGAGCACACAGAGCTGAAGAGCTGGATGCAGGAGGTAGGAAATGAGATCGTGGCAAATCCCCTTTAAAGAAAAAGTGTAAACATAAAAAAAAAGTTTTCAAAATAAATTTAAAAAATTCAAAACACCCCCTTTTCACCAATTTGCAAAAAGAAATAAAATAAGTCATTGGTATCACCGTGTTTATATAAGTCCAATCTATTACTTTATGACATCATAAATCCCATATGCTGAACCCCAAAAAATAAAAAATTGGAATAATGTTAAAATCTACAATTCAGCCCGCAAAAAATGAGCCCTCACTCCGCTCCATGGATTTAAAAAACCAAAAAGCTATTGGTCGCAGGAAATGTCGCTGCAGCACAAACTAAGAAAGAGAAAATGTTTTATTTTTTTAACAGTGCTAAAACATAATAAAAACCTATATTTTTGGTATCATCGGAATCGTATAAACCTTGAACATAGATAACACTTCATGTAAACCGAAAAATGTATGCCAGCCTGAATCCCTCAGACAATCAAATTCTGCTCTCATTAAAGGAAATCAGCAGCACCAGTCTATGTAGAGTAACATGGGTGCAAGTCCTGCAGAACAGGAATCAAAACCGTCCCAATGGTGAGCAAAGTGAAGCAGAATCCAGAAAGCGATTCCCAGGCAAGGTGACTTTAGTCACAAAACAGCCAATTCTGCTCCAATAGATTTTATTAAGTAGACATCATGGTGGAGAGGGTATCAGAGATAACATACACTTTAAGGGTATGTTCCCACAGCATATTTGCAGTGCGTATTTTTTGGGGTAGTTGAGCTTCCATTCGCCTGAATTATAAAAATATGGTAATTCATAGCTCTCATCGACCTTAAAGAGTACATATCACCTCCAAGGAAACCTCATGAAATAATAGGAGACTAAAATACAAACAGTTCCTTAAATATGCTTCATTAGGGAAATCAAAGAATTTCACCTGTAATTCTGTTTTTTTTAAAAAAAAGCGCTGGCCCTTTAAGACAGCTCTGAAGTCGGGCCAAGTCGGCACTTGACAGCTTGATGGATGATAATGTTGGTAGTTGTATCGATTCTACCTGCCTCTGAGCTGGAAAAGTCCACTGTTCAGGGGGGAGCCTGAAAGTCTACATCAAGTGCACACTGATTTTCTCTGGGCTGCTATGTCTGTGATGGATATAACACTAGCAGCAGCGTAATGTAGATGCCTATAAACACTGTCACACTATGTCCTCAGTGTGCTGTGCCTGTTGTACTGTATGTAGTGAGAGACTCAGATTATCCTGTACAAGCAGCTATATCCTCAGCTCCTCCTGCACAGGTGGTATAGCTCAACAGAAAGAATCCCTGCTACATACAGAGCTCTGCAAAGAAAGTGAAAGCAAAATCTATTCCCCTGTAATAATGACATGAGCCCTCTGCATTGCTAATGGCATGTACTTGAAAAAAGTCTTATAATTTCACCTACTACAATATTTTGTGTGTTTGTTTGGAGGCGATATGTACTCTTTAAAGGAGTTGTCTCATTACAAGCTTTCAGCCTACCTCAGTGTGCCTGGCAGTTGAATTCAGGGGCGTGCTTCTTGTCTGCCTCTTTTCCTCCCTCTTCCCCCTCCCCTCAGCACACAGACAGCTCTCCTCAGTAACTTCTATACAGCAGGGGGGAGGGGGAGGGGCGAGATTGTTTGCTGCCAGAGTTAACCCTGTGTGTGCCTGCCTGATCTATGAGTGTGGAGCCAGAGGTCTGTGAAGCTGTGTATGCTAATAGCAGAGCAGGGGGGATGCAAGTGTTCCTATACCCCCTGCTGTAGCATACATATCTCCACATCTCCAGCAACAACAAACCCTATCAGAACAGACACAGGGCAGCTGGGAAGTGTTACTATACTCAGGATGTGTCACTAGTCAGCAGAGCATGAAGCGTTCACATGCCCCCTGATCTGTATAGTATTAGAATAGTAGAGCTCCACAGACACATCATGATTATAGTAACACACAGGGTCACTGCTGTCACATCTAATGATCAGCCTCATCTCTACTCTTCTCAATCTGTGTAGAGAGCAGGAGGAAGCAGGCACACACAGGGTTAATCCAGGCAGCACAGCTACACAGACACAGAAGCCAGAGCCCTCCCCCTCCCTCCAGAAGCATACTGTGCTGGAGGGGCTCTCTGCTCTGACCTGTATTCTGAAGGTGATGAGTCATAAAGACCTGACAGCCAGTGAGATAAGGATCAACAGGTCAGCTGCTATAGAGATTTTAGAAGCTGATGTACTACTACTAACAGGGCTAACTCAAAATCAGTAGGGACATTTGTAATGAACATATATTGCAAAGCTGCTTGTTTTTTAAAGATCTTTTAATTAAAACCCAATCATTGTAGCAAGACAACCCCTTTAAGCACCTTGGAAAGCAGAGGTCAATGGGAGCCGGCTATCAGCACTACATGTACATGATGGCCAGCGCGTAGCTCTAAAACACCAGACATATTGCGAACTTGATGGACGTCTGTCTCTTTTCAGCCTTACAAACTATGTAACTATGTTAAGTTTCACACTTTGTTGACACAACACACTTCTACACTTTTTTATATTATTTGCCTTTGGTGTGCACAATGTTTTCAGACCCACTTGTTTTTGTGAGTGCGAGTTTTGGCTCAGTCCCTGCAGTATAGGTTCACACATCATACTTTGAATAGTAAATTAATGGGGATGTATCGCTTCATCAGTTTGGCTGTTTTCTTGAGCTTGATTATCTCAGTTCCTGAGATCCCAGCTGGGTGTTTCTTAACTGAAGGGGGATGACATCATACCCCCCTTCACTGTTCATGCTTGCTCCCGAGTCAATGTGTTCCCCCCGCCCCTCACTGAGTCCACATGTTACTGTCCTCTCCCTATGCAGTCTTATTTGTAAGAGCTGTTTACATACCACAGGCCTTCATTCAGTCTAGACAGTCTTCTATAAACTCAGAGCACTGATCTCTTCTCCTCTCACAGCTGGAGGTTTGTTACAGTTGAATCCAGTCTTCTATAAAACTCTCCAGAGCACAGATCCGTCTCCCTTCTATGTTTACACAAGGCAGCGAGGCACAATTCTGCTGTTTTCTGTTTATAGAAACAGCTGCAGTGTCAGTGAGGAGCTGCTAACTATATAGAGTGAAATTGTTGCCGGCCCCTTACACGCAGGAGCATTAGGCACCGAGGCTCAATTCTGCTTTTTTATGATTGTAGAAGCAGCTTCAGCGTCAATGAGGAGCTTCTAGCTGTACAGAGTGAAATTGTTGCCGTCCCCTTATTCTGAGTGAGAGAGGCAGGAATGCGTGCACCCGTGAATATGACCGGAGGCCGAACAGAATGTAAATTAGTAGAGCCGTCAGCAAATGCAAGGAGGTGGGATCCGACCGGCACTGGGGAACTGTGTTTACAAAAAAAACGAAGGGTAAGGCAGACTGTGAAAACAAGACAGCTTTGCAAATGACATCCAATTGCAAAGTTGCTTGTTTTCACTGTCCCCTTATTCTAAAGACCATTAAATTAAATGATATAACCCCTTTAAGGGTACGTCCATACAGCAGGGTTTTCAGATTTGAAAACCGTCCGAAAACTGTCAACCATCCCCATATATGTCAATAGAAAATCCGCCTAGTACTCTACACTGCACGGTTTTTCTATTGGGCGGATTTTCACACTGCTGACATTACAAAAAAATCAGAACATGCACAATCTTCCACCCGGTTTTCGGGCAGAAGGTGGGAAAAGAAAACAAAACACTGAAGCTGAAAATGTTTGGCAGAAGTTATTTGGGTGGATCTAGAAACACCTGCTAAAATGTATGCAATGCTAAGCAGGATGAAAGGTAGACAATCCTGTGTAAACCATGAGAAATCCTGCTGAAGAAAAGAAAGGTATTAGTTATTCTGCTCATCCACCTGTCCTACCACTGAAAAAACACATGAGGCAGAGTTTGTGTTGTGTTTAGATGCAAGGCTAGAATGGGACTTTAAAGAGCACCTATCACCTGCAGAGAAAACTCATGAAGTAACAGAAGACTAAACTACAAACACTGTCTCAAATCTGCTTCATTAGGAAAACCAAGGCGTTTCACCTGTAATTCAGTTTTTAAAAAAAGCGCTGGCCCTTTAAGACAGCTCTGAAGTTGGGCCAAGTCAGCACCTGACAGCTTGATGGATCACTGTGTTGACAGTTGTGTGAAAGTAACTGTTTCTGAGCTGGGAGAATCCACTGTGCAGGGGGCAGCCTGTAAGTTTACATCATGCTTATACCAGCAGCAGTGTAATAAAGATGCCTGTCTGCTTTGGAGGAGGAGGCTGAAGCAACAGGTAAACCCTGTCACACTATGTCCTCAGTGTGTTGTGCCTGCTGCACTGTATGTAGTGAGAGACTCAGATCACCCTGTACAAGCAGCTATGGTTTCAGCTCCCACTGCACAGTTGGTATCTCCGACAAGAATCCTTCTAGATAAGAAACTCTGAGTTACAAAGTAAAAGTGAAACCTGTCCACCTGCAATACTCAGAGAAATCCTCTGATTTGACATGTGACATGTATTTGAGAAAAGTCTTATAATTTCATATACTCAGCGGCGTAACTACCGGGGTAGTAGACATAGCAGCTTCCCCGGGGCCCGTGGTCTTGGGGGGCCTGGTGCAGCTGCTACCGCATCTGCTCCCCCAGTAATGCTGCTCCTGGGCCCCACCGGCAGTGAACTTAACAGTTCACTGCGGCGGGCGGGGAGCTGAGGGGCCCAGCGCAGGGCCGCCGATAGGGCAGTACAACCGGTACACGGCCGGTCTGTGAAACCAGGGGGGCCCGCTGCCGCCGGCAGGCTCCACCCCCTTGCTTCACAGAGGATATCTTAATTGTATGCACGTCCGTGCGACGCACATACAATTAAGATGAACTGCGGGGCAGGGAGAGCTGTGCGCTCCCTGCCCCGCCGTACATCGCTCTGCAGGCGGCGCAGCGGAAGTGACGTCACCACGCCGCCTGCCGAGCTTCCTGTTCTCAGTCCCAAGCAGCAGGCTTGGGGCCGGGAGGAGACGGAGACGCTGAGGGAGCGCGGCCCAGTAAGTACTTAGTTACGGGGGGCCCTAATAATTGGGGGGGGAACTATGCCTACAGGGGGCCCTAATAACTGGAGGGGGGCTATGCCTACAGGGGGCCCTAATAACTGGGGCGGGGGGATATCCCTACAGGGGGCCGCAATAACTGGGGGGGGGGGACTATGCCTACAGGGGCCCAAAGATTGGGGGGGAACTATACCTACAGGGGGCCCTAAAGATTGGGGGGAACTATGCCTACAGGGGGCCCTAAAGATTGGGGGGGGCTATGCCTACAGGGGGCCCGGAAGATGTGTGGGGGAGAACTATGCCTACAGGGGGCTCTAAAGATTGGGGGGGGACTATGCCTACAGTGGGCCCTAATAACTTGGGGGGGGGGGGCTATTTCCTTCAGGGGCCCTAAAGATGGGGGGGCTATGCCTACAGGGGCCCTAACGATTGGGGGGGGGCTATGCCCACAGGGGGCCCTAAAGATATGGGGGGGGTTTAACTATGCCTACAGGGGGCTCTAAATATTGGGGGGGGGGAACTATGCCTACAGGGGGCTCTAAATATTGGGGTGGGGGAACTATGCCTACAGGGGGCCCAAATAACTGGGGGGGAATATGCCTACAGGGGGCCCTAAAGATTGGGGGGGCTATGCCTACAGGGGGCCCTAAAGGTGTGGGGGAGAACTATGCCTACAGGGGGGGCCTAAAGATTGGGGGGGGACTATGCCTACAGTGGGCCCTCATGACTGGGGGGGAAAATATGAATACAGGGGGCCCTAATGACAGGGGGGCTATGCCTACGGGGGGCCTATGCGGGGGGGGACTTGCCCACAGGGGCCCCCAAAGACTGGGGGGGACTTTTTGCCTATAGGGGGGCCCCCAAACACTGGGGGGGGGGAAAAATATTGGGCACAGGGGGGATATTCTGCCTACGGGGGGGGTATTCTGCCTACAAGGGGGGGGCCCAATTACAGGGGGGACTATTCTGCCTACAAGGGGCCCAAACTTGGGGGGGGACTATTCTCCCTACAAGGGGGCCCTAACAAAGGGGGGGATTTTCCCGCCTACAGGGGGGGCCCTAACTAGGGGGGGGGGGGGGGCTATTCTCCCTTAAAAGGGGGGGCCTTAATTACAGGGGGGGTTTTCCTACAGGGGGACATTCTCCCCTACCCCGGGGGGGGACTATTTTCCCCTAAAAGGGGGGGCCCTAAATCTACGGGGGGGGGACTATTTTTTCCTACAAGGGGGCCTAATCTACGGGGCCCCTTTTTCCCCCTACGGGGTGGCCAAGCTACATGGCCCCCATTTTCCCTACAGGGGGAACCCAAAGCTACCGCCCGGGGCCCCCCAAAAGCTCCATCCACCCCCAAGTCCTACATCCCACGGCCCCATCCAAAAGTTTGCTTTGGGGCCCTGGCTTCTCTAGTTCCGCCCCTGCATATACTATCATTTTTTTTTGTGTATTTGTGTGGACGTGAGATACTCTTTAACGGGTTTTCTCACCATGCTATTTCACAGAGCCCACTCTTTCATAGCCCTTACAGGTTTCCCCCCCTTTAATTGTGGGTGGTTCTACAGCAGTGACTGGCATCTCTGCTCTGTTATTTCTAGCTTAGCTTGTTAGAAGGAAATGAATCATGTACGGTCTTAAATAGCATAGCAAACATAAACAAGCTCATGTGCTGATGAGACACAGCAGGCAGTGACATCACCAGCCAACCAGGGCTCTAAAGCAGAGACAGATGGCCATTAGACTAGGAAAGCTTGTGTAAACAAGCAGGAGAAAAGAACTGCTCCAACTCTGACATGAAGCAAAATCAGAACAGCAATGTATTTGGTAATACATTTTATATACCTTTGCTTACATGTTTAAAACTAATTAATGTGGTAAGATATCCATTTAAAGTAACCCTGGCACAAAAAACTTCATCACAATATGTTGCCTCACAAGCCCAGATAAAGTAACACCCTGTACAGCATAAAAATAGAGGCATGGAAAGCGCAAAATAGAAAACTTCCCATTTTCTGGTGACACACACATCACCACCCTCCAAAATAAACACCATCACCAATGCAAGAAAGAAAATAAAAATGGCGCATAGAAACCGCTAATCACTGAGTCAGGGACCGGGCTATGCTGCCTCTATACAAGCACCAATGTAACCTATAATAACACATACTGGAGAGATACAAAGATAACCGTTCATGCTGCCGACTCCGAGAGTTCAGGCTGCCGACTCCGAGAGTTCCGGCTGCCGACTCCGAGAGTTCCGACTGCCGACTCGAGAGTTCCGTCTGCCGACTCCGAGAGTGCCATCTGCAGACTTCGAGAGTGCCGTCTGCAGACTTCGAGAGTTCCGGCTGCCGACCCCGAGAGTTCCGGCTGCCGACCCCGAGAGTTCCGGCTGCCGACTCCGAGATTCAGGCTGCCGACTCCAGGAGTTCATGGCTGCAGGCTCAGAGAGTTCCGGCTGCAGACTCCAGGAGTTCAGGCTGCCGACTCCGAGAGTTCCGGCTGCCGACTCCGGGAGTTCATGCTGCCGACTCCGAGAATTCCGGCTGCCGACTCCGAGAGTTCCGGCTGCCGACTCCGGGAGTTCATGCTGCCGACACCGAGAGTTCAGGTTGCTGACACGAGAGTTCATGGCTGTCGACTCTGAGAGTTCATGCTGCCGACACCGAGAGTTCAGGTGCTGACCCGAGAGTTCAGGCTTCCGACTCCGAGAGTTCATGCTACCGACTGAGAGTTAGGCTACGACTCCGAGAGTTCAGGCTGCCCATCGAGAATTCAGGCGCGCTCCCAGAGTTGGTGCCGATCCGGATTATGCTGGATCTGAGAAATTTCCCGGGTGTGACTCCAATTCCGGCTGCCGACTCCCAGGTTCAGGGTGCCCAACCGAATTCCGGCGCCGACTCCGAAATTCCCCCTGCCGACAAAAGGGAGTTCTGGTGCCGACTCCCAGATTTCCCGCTGCCAACTCCGGGAGTTCCGGGCTGCCGATCCGAGGTTTCCCACTGCCGACTCCAGAGTTTTCCGACTGCCGACTCCCAAGTGCCGACTGCATACTTCGAGAGTTCCGACTGCAGACTCCGAGATTCCGACTGCGCCCGGGGGC
>JAODAL010059645.1:0-21361 GCA_025379985.1 Phyllomedusa bahiana
CAGCGTGCACATTCAAAAGAAACAGTAGAGAGACAGACCTCTTATATAAAAGAGAGAGCTGTGTTAATACCATTTATTACTGAATGCGTAACCACAAATTATGAAGAGAGTAAAGGATAAAGCCATTAAAGGATACATGTAGTGCAGAAATTAGGCAGACAAATAATCATGACTTGGGCTTTTGATAGTTTCTCAGGGTGCTTGTTCAGCCAGTCATGTGCATATATAGGACAAAGGTCAAAGAAATGAGATTTCTCACCCACTTATATATGTAGTCTAGCTGGATATATCATAGTTAGAGATGGGCGAATTTCTCAAAAATTCGGTTTGCCAGATTTTCCACAAAAAATCGCTTTGACTCGAGTTTATTTGCAGCGAATCGTGTTAAAAAAAACAGCTATTTCTTGGCTGCGGAGAGCCTGTAGGATATTGCAGAAGCGCGCAAGTAGTGATGAGGAGAGTGGCACTTGAAAGCCGGGTGAAGCAAGCATGGCTGGGGGGAGGTATTCTGGTGCCCTAGGTAAACAAGGCATAAAGTGCACCGCAAATGGAAAATTCAGCCCACTCCATGCCTACTCTTGGCCCTTTCCTGCCTGGGATGAAGTGGCACCCTAGGTGGTCGCCTACTTATGACTATCCAGCCCTGGAAGCAAGGGTGTCACCATCATCATTGGGAGAAGAGAGCAGCAACTTGCGCGTTAGGCAGTGGCGCAACAGGCAAGTCAGTAGTGTGACTGAGAGTCAGCAGCGTGGCAGCAGTGCGAGGTTGGGAGCTAAACGGCCATGATGTAGACCACCCACTTTGCAGGTCCTAGAAAGTAGCAGTTCAGGGACTCACTGAGGCAGCGGCGATAACAGTCAGTCAGTGCAGAGCATTGGTGGTAAAATCACCTACACGGTAGTGTGCCAATTTTCTGCCAAGACACCGGAGGAGGCGAACATGCCTATATGAAGAATCTGTGGGCAGAAAGTAAAGCACGGCCAGCGACCTAACGTTGGCACCGCAGCCCTGCGTGTATCTCAGATGTGGTGGTCCATCCAGCCACAGCAGAAGCATCCAGTGGCACGCCTCCCATTTCAGGCAGTCAAGGCTCCACCACCTCTGCCAAAGGGAGCTGTCTGTCTTTCACATCATCTTCTGGTCCAGATGCTCCTGCTCCTCGCCACTCATAGTGCCAGCAGTCATTCACCGAGATGATTGCCAAGAGACAGCAGTATGCATCTAGCCAAGGTGCAGAAGCTGACCGTGCTCCTGTCCAACTTGGTGGTACTAGTCTCTCCCTTTTCAAGTGGTGTTCTTTGCACCATTCAGAGAACTGGCCGGAAAACATTGCAAGCACTTTAGACATTCCTACACCACCAAGCACACCCTCCTTGAGCTGAACAGAACAGAGAAACTATGAACAGAGAAAAACTGAGAGAAATCTATGAACAGAGCAAAACAGGGAGAAATCTATGAACAGAGTAAAACAGAGAGAAATCTATGAACAGAGAAAGGCCATTAATGATTTCTTGATGATCCAAGTGGAGAGGGATACTCCACTGTGTAATTTTTTTTGTCAGCCAGTGGCAGCTGATGCGTGACACGTGCCATTTGCTTAGGTTCTTTCAGAAGGCCACATAATTTGTCAGTCGTCAGGACTACGGGATGAACAACGTCATTTCACTGCTTCATGTCCTGGAACATATGCTGCAAAATCTGTCTGTTCAGGAGACTGGAGACGTGGCAACTACATCTTATGGCCACATGAGTCCGGTGGGGGCAATGGGCAGCCAGTGAAGGGATTAGCAGAGGGGAGAGGCAGAGGAGTAACGAGGAGAGGGGTGAATCAGACGGGCAGCAGAGTTGAAGGAAGTGAGGGTGCAAGATGGGTGGCCACAGAGAAGGATGTTGCAGTAGTCTAGGCATGAGATGACGAGGGCATGGATAAGCATTTTTGTGCTTTCAAAGTGAAGAAATGAATGGTTTCGGTAGATATTTTTCAGGTGGAGGCAAGGGTAAGGGTTTTGATGTGTGGTTTGAAAGGCCAGATTGGAGTCAAAGGTTACCCCAGGGTAGCGGACTTGTGGTGTCAGTGAGAGAGTGCAGCCATTGGTAATGGTAGAGAGATCTATTTGCGCCATCGTCCATCCTCCCGCAGGTCTTACCGGGGGGGTTTCCTTAGTGCTCACGTACAACTTCCACAACTGCGGTAGGAGGTTGGGGTTGTAAGAGCAGTGCCAGCTCCATCTGCAGCAACCTGAGTCTGGAGTTGTTGATGAGCAGTTTTCTTCACCCCCCTAGTGATTTAGGTACCCACCAGCAGCAGCACCTGGAGCAGACCCTGAACCCTGGATTCTTCTGGCTACCTGCCTCAGCTACTATTCTGATGCTGTCACCCACCTGATGCCACACATCTGCTGCCAGCTGCTCCTTCAACCACCCACCATCTTAACCAGGGACTGGTATTGCCACTCACCTCCCCACTTTTCACTGGGCCATTATGTAGCCTTCTGATGCTGCTGCCACCTCACCACTGGCAGAATGTCTCCTCATGCTGCTGTTGATGTCACCTCCAGGCTATGTCAACATGTCACTCTCTGGCTTGATGCTACTGTTGCTGCCACCTCCGTATTATGTCAACTAGCTGTCGCCACCTCAAACTTGTGACATTGTGCCACTCTCCAGTCTGATGCTGTTGCTGCCGCCATCTCCACACTGTGTAATTGTGCCAATCTGTGGCCTACTCATGCTGCTGCCAACTGACCACTCTCTCAGTCGACCACTCTATGGTTTCCTAATGCTGTTTCCACCCTCCGCCACTCTAAAACGTTGCCACTATGTTTGGTTTTCCCCTTCTTTTAATATGTCATAAGGAATGAAAAGGACAAACACAACCGATCGTGTCTTTGGAGAAGCCGTAAGTATGACATGGTCCTTTATTTGCATCAGGATTGTCTGATGACTAGGTAGCCAAAAGCAGGAGTGGATACAAAACACAGAAGACATGCAAATATTCCATTTACTTATTATTTTTGGGATGAACTCCTGTCTCTTTTTGGCTTTAGCAATGATGGATTATTGAACAATCGAAAGCGGAAACTGAAGAATCAAAGGAAGGGCAAAATGAATAGTGACGTCAATGCAAAATTACTGATGACACCCTCTCCACTCTTTTGGGGGGGGGCTCTACATGTATCAGCGTTTAATAGAGTCACCACAATAAGTGAAAAAAATAACTTTTTGCAGCAGATAGAAATATCCCACGAGACTGAACTGGCTGGATTTGAGATGTATGTAGGGCTGAAATACACAAATAGTGTTGAGCGATTACGTTGGCCATCGACATCGGTCGATGGTCGATAGTCGACCATCATCGACAAGATATTCGATGGTCGATGATAGATTATGATCGATGACCATTAAAGTCTATGGGAGAGCAACAACACCTTCATTCTTACACCCAAACAGGGCTGGAGAAGCTGGAATTAAAATCCACAACAGTCAAATGGATACGTGCTACATCTTAGGCAATACACTTAGGTTATAAAAGCCACAGAAAAAAAATCACAGACCATTCACTATCCCTGTCTTGTACCACAGCATGACCCTTAAACCTGCATGACCCACAAATTAAAAAGTGCCAGAAGGCAGTATGATTTGAACCATCATTTTACTTGAACTGGACATTGAATATCGCTGTCCTGGAACGCAGCATGAGCCCCAAACCTGCATGACCCCCAGATTTAAAAAGTGCCGGAAAAAGGAGTCTTTCAACCACCATTTTAGTTGAACTGGACATTGACTATACCTGTCCTGGGCCACAGCATGAGCCCCAAACCTGCATGACCCCAACATTTAAAAAGTGCCGGAAAAAGGAGTCTTTCAACCACCATTTTAGTTTCACTGGACATTGACTATACCTGTCCTGGGCCACAGCATGAGCCCCAAACCTGCATGACCCCCACATTTAAAAAATGCCGGAAAAAGGAGTCTTTCAACCACCATTTTAGTTTCACTGGACATTGACTATACCTGTCCTGGGCCACAGCATGAGCCCCAAACCTGCATGACCCCACATTTAAAAAGTGCCGGAAAAAAGGAGTCTTTCAACCACCATTTTAGTTTCACTGGACATTGACTATACCTGTCCTGGGCCACAGCATGAGCCTTAAACCTGCATGACCCACAAATTAAAAAGTGCCAGAAAAAGGAGTCTTTCAACCACCATTTTAGTTTCACTGGACATTGACTATACCTGTCCTGGGCCACAGCATGAGCCCCAAACCTGCATGACCCCAGATTAAAAAGTGCCGGAAAAAGGAGTCTTTCAACCACCATTTTAGTTTCACTGGACATTGACTATACCTGTCCTGGGCCACAGCATGAGCCCCAAACCTGTATGACCCCAGATTAAAAAGTGCCGGAAAAAGGAGTCTTTCAACCACCATTTTAGTTTCACTGGATATTGACTATTCCTGTCCTGGGCCACAGCATGAGCCCCAAACCTGCATGACCCCAGATTAAAAAGTGCCGGAAAAAGGAGTCTTTCAACCACCATTTTAGTTTCACTGGACATAGACTATATCTGCCCTGGGCCACAGCGTGAGCCCCAAACCTGCATGACCCCCAGATTTTAAAAAGTGCCGGAAAAAAGAGTCTTTCAACCACCATTTTAGTTGAACTGGACATTGACTATACCTGTCCTGGGCCACAGCATGAGCCCCAAACCTGCATGACCCCCACATTTAAAAAGTGCCGGAAAAAGGAGTCTTTCAAACCACCATTTTAGTTTCAATGGACATTGACTATACCTGTCCTGGGCCACAGCATGAGCCCCAAACCTGCAATGACCCCCACATTTAAAAAGTGCCGGAAAAAGGAGTCTTTCAACCACCATTTTTAGTTTCACTGGACATTGACTATAACCTGTCCTGGGCCACAGCATGAGCCCCAAACCTGCATGACCCCCACATTTAAAAAGTGCCGGAAAAAGGAGTCTTTCGAACCACCATTTTTAGTTTCACTGGACATTGACTATACCTGTCCTGGGCCACAGCATGAGCCCCAAACCTGCATGACCCACAAATTAAAAAGTGCCAGAAAAAGGAGTCTTTCAACCACCATTTTTAGTTTCACTGGACATAGACTATCCCTGTCCTGGGCCACAGCATGAGCCCCAAACCTGCATGACCCCAGATTAAAAAGTGCCGGAAAAAAGGAGTCTTTCAACCGCCATTTTAGTTTCACTGGACATTGACTATACTGTCCTGGGCCACAGCATGAGCCCCAAACCTGTATGACCCCAGATTAAAAAGTGCCGGAAAAAGGAGTCTTTCAACCACCATTTTAGTTTCACTGGATATTGACTATTCCTGTCCTGGGCCACAGCATGAGCCCCAAACCTGCATGACCCCAGATTAAAAAGTGCCGGGAAAAAGGAGTCTTTCAACCACCATTTTAGTTTCACTGGACATAGACTATCCCTGTCCTGGGCCACAGCGTGAGCCCCAAACCTGCATGACCCCAGATTAAAAAGTGCCGGAAAAAGGAGTCTTTCAACCACCATTTTAGTTTCACTGGACATATACTGTCCCTGTCCTGGGTAGCGCTTGCCCCTCCGTATGAGTGCGAACCAATTGAGCTTCACTTGGAAATACTGGTGGTTAACGCTCCTGTTCCACCCAGGTGCCCTTTTTCTTGGCATTCTTTTTCTCATTTTACTCAACGTGCTGGAGGAAATTGTCTGTGTACTTTGTTCTTTGTCCATGCTCCCTACTCCATGTCCTCTGAATAACCTACATCTGGTCAAGTTTTCCTGTACCTCCCTTGTACAATTCAGAGGAATTTTTTTAACAGCTTTTTTGTACATACAAGTTTTTTTAGTAGTTTAATTCTAGAAAAACACATTTTTTAAAATAGGATGGAATCCCACCATGTCTTTGTTTCTCTTTTTTTAATTGTATTAAATGGGTTGTCTCAATACAGGGATTGCTAGCTATGTTAAAGATCTTGCAAAAAACACCTGTCTGAAATGTATACGGATAATAAACGGTATTTATGGCACCTTTCAATTCACCTGTGGTGACTACAAAATTGCTGTATTCACATTTAAGTGCAAGGTGCCTCAATGAACAAAGCTGTAGTGCGCCAAAGTGAAAAAACACGTATCTGAAATGTATTCGGATAATAAAAGGTATTTTTGGGCACCTATCAATTCACCTGTGGTGACTACAAAATTGCTGTATTCAAATTTAACTGCAAAGTAGATCTATCAACAAAGCTGGCCTGTGCCAAAGTGAAAAAACACGTATCTGAAATGTATTCGGATAATAAAAGGTATTTTTGGCACCTTTCAATTCACCTGTGGTGACTACAAAATTGCTGTATTCACATTTAAGTGCAAGGTGCCTCAATGAACAAAGCTGTAGTGCGCCAAAGTGAAAAAAACACGTATCTGAAATGTATTCGGATAATAAAAGGTATTTTTGGCACCTTTCAATTCACCTGTGGTGACTACAAAATTGCTGTATTCACATTTAACTGCAAAGTAGCTCTATCAACAAAGCTGTACTGCGCCAAAGTGAAAAAACACGTATCTGAAATGTATTCGGATAATAAAAGGTATTTTTGGCACCTTTCATTTTACCTGTGGTGACTACAAAATTGCTGTATTCACATTTAACTGCAAAGTAGCTTTATCAACAAAGCTGTACTGCGCCAAAGTGAAAAAACACGTATCTGTAATGTATTCGGATAATAAAAGGTATTTTATGGCACCTATCAATTCACCTGTGGCGACTACAAAATTGCTGTTTCAAATTTAACTGCAAAGTAGATCTACCAACAAAGCTGGCCTGCGCCAAAGTGAAAAAACACGTATCTGAAATGTATTCGGATAATACAAGGTATTTTTGGCACCTTTCAATTTACCTGTGGTGACTACAAAATTGCTGTATTCACATTTAAGTGCAAGGTGCCTCAATGAACAAAGCTGTAGTGCGCCAAAGTCAAAAAAACACGTATCTGTAATGTATTCGGATAATAAAAGGTATTTTTTGGCACCTATCAATTCACCTGTGGTGACTACAAAATTGCAGTATTCACATTTAAGTGCAAGGTGCCTCAATGAACAAAGCTGTAGTGCGCCAAAGTCAAAAAACACGTATCTGAAATTTATTCGAATAATACAAGGTATTTTTGGCACCTATCAACCTGTGCTGACTACAAAATTGCTGGATTCTAATTTAACTGCAAGGTGGATATATCAACAAAGGTGGAATGGGCAAAATTGAAAATGAACACCTATCTGAAATGTATACTGATAATTAAAGTGGAGTTTTGCACCTAACAAAGAGACCTGCAGTTACTAGAAAAGATGTGTATCCTAATATAAGTTCAGGCTGCCAAATATCCAGGAAATATTTCAATAGAAAACTGTTAATAATAAAGCTATTGCAGTGCAATGTCTACACTAAGTCTTGGTGAACTTTATCCAGTATTCTTTATAGAGCTTGTCTGTGTTCGCCCACGGGGCCCCCCCCCCCTCTGCTCCCCTCCGTGACTTTACATCGGTAGATGCTCCTTTAAAATTCTCTACCTAACTACATAAAATCTTCCAATCTCTAATCTATCTAAGTTGTAAGGATCACAGCTAACAGTAGAGCTTTCTCTGTGAAGAAATAGAATAATTTCGCTGAGCTAGTTGGACACAGGCAGAGCGTACGTCCTACTGCTATGAGACGCTGAGAGACACTGAAGCTGAACAGGAAGGGCTGTTCTATGTAAAACGAGGTCATGTGATTTTTCCAGCCAATCACAACCATACACATCCCAGTCATGACGTCGCACACACATCTCACCCTGCTCTATTCTGTAAGCTGATTTGCTGGCCGCCAAAATGACAGGAAGCGCCGAAAATGGCGCAATCTTAATAGATGATGCACAGATTTTAACCTAAATTATCGCATGATCTAAAAATTTCGATCACCATAAAAACTGTGCCGATTTCAACTTTGTCGATAATAATCGCTCAACACTATACACAAACACTGGATTTAACACAGAATTCTCCACAAAAATTGGTTAAATTAACTCTCGGCCACAGATTAAAATACCCCCACAGACTGAAGTTGATGAATTTCAGGCGTGTATGGGGCAGAAATACACACCCTGTATTTGACTCAAAATTATCCCACACACAAGAGGATAAATTAACCCTTGGGTATTAAATACCCTACACAGTGAACCAGATGGAAATGAGGCGTATATGGGGCTGAAAAACACACACCCTGTATTTGACTTCTAATTACCCCCACAAACAAAAGGATAACTTAACCTTTGGGTATACGATACCCTACAGAAATAATCAGATTGAATTCAGGCGTGTATGGGGCAGAAATACACACACCCTGTATTTTATAGAGAATACCCCACACACTAAGTGAAACTAAATAAAGAATGCTGCGTCAGAAACGGGTGTGGATATGACAAACACATGTGAAGGTCTTTGACCGCTGAGAGGTTGCTTCTGAAAAGGGTTTTTAGTGTTTGCCAGGTCTACAGTGCCACTGTGGGTCTTTAGAAGTTATCCTGTGCCACAGACTGCACTACCTAGGCATCTTCTGTGGGATTGCACTGGTCAATAAATCTAGATCTTCCTTGCTCTTCAATTGGTTCTCATGCCAGATAGGTCACTACCTTTCACAGTATTTACTTCTTACCACTCTTGGTTAAAAGCAGGCAAATGCGAACATTACACAGGTCTCCTTGCAACAGAAATACAGTCCCAAACTACAGAGTGTTTAAACAATCTCACTCCAAGTTCTTGTTAGCAGGAGGGTACTGCTTCTCAACAGATTGCTCACCTTTGCCTTTCAATAACTGCGATTGAATAGTTCATTTATAACAGTACTCCACTCCATTCAGTTTTATTTTTACACAAGCCTGGAGGAGAGGCTCTGGAAAGGAAGGGAGATATTGTGCAGCTCAGTGTGTTCTGTGACCTTGAATTGAAAAAGCATTGTTTTTTTTACCACTTTTTTGGCCAGCAGATCTCTGATAGGAGGTGACATTGTCCCTTTTGTTTTTGCAGTTCTATTGCAATCACTGTGTGTTAGTGTTCCCAGAATCTTATACCTATAACTTTTTAATAGTTTATTGAAGTCCGTGCGTCTGTTTGCTGCAAAGAGCTCATTTTGTACGCATATTGTGTTATACATATTTGATAGTAAATTGCGCCTGTTGTCAGTGGTGCAAAGGCCACCATATTATTCAAATATAACATTTAAATACTCATTGCAATCCGTGTGTCTGGTTGGCGTAGAGAGCTCAGTTGTAGGCAAATTGTGTTATACATATTTTATAGTAAAATTGCACTGTAGTCAGTGGGGGCGAAGGCTGCCCATATTAATCCATATAACTTTTTAAATACTCTTATTGCAGTCCGTGCGTCGGGTTTTGGCGGAGAGAGCTCAGTTGTACGCAAATTGTGTTATACATATTTTATAGTAAATTGCACCTGTAGTCAGTGGTGCGAAGGCTGCCATATTAATCCATATAACATTTAAATACTCTTATTGCAGTCCGTGCGTCTGGTTGGCGCAGAGAGTTCAATTGTACGCAAATTGTGTTATACATATTTTATAGTAAATTGCGCCTGTAGTCAGTGGTGCGAATGCCGCCATATTAATTCATATAACATTTAAATACTCTTATTGCAGTCCATGTGTCTGGTTGGCGGAAAGAGCTCAGTTGTACGCAAATTGTGTTATACATATTTTATAGTAAATTGCGCCTTTAGTCAGTGGTGCAAATGCCGCCATATTAATCCATATAACATTTAAATACTCTTATTGCAGTCCGTGCGTCTAATTGATACAGAGAGCTCAGTTGTACGCAAATCATACATATTTTATAGTAGATGCTCCTTTAAAATTCTCTACCTAACTACATAAAATCTTCCAATCTCTAATCTATCTAAGTTGTAAGGATCACAGCTAACAGTAGAGCTTTCTCTGTGAAAAAATAGAATAATTTCGCTGAGCTATTTGGACACAGGCAGAGCGTAACGTCCTACTGCTATGAGACGCTGAGAGACACTGAAGTCTGAACGGGAAAAGGGCTGTTCTATGTAAAACGAGGTCATGTGATTTTTTCCCAGCCAATCACAACCATAACCCCATCCCGGGCCCATAAGTCGCCCAAAATTTTCCCCCTGCTCTATTCTGTAAGCTGATTTGCTGGCCGCCAAAATGAGGGGGAAAACGCCAAAAAAGGGCGCAATTTTTTTGGTTGTTTCACAGTTTTTAACCTAAATTATGGGATGATCAAAAAAATTTTGGGTTTCCCCCAAAAAAAACTGTGCCGTTTTAATTTTTCCCGAAAATTAAATCGCTCAAACTAAAACACAAACACGGGTTTTTAACACAAAATTTTCTCCACAAAAATTTGGGTTTTTTTAAATTTAACTCTGGGCCACAGTTTTAAAAATTCCCCCACAGACGGGAAGTTTGATAAAATTTCGGGCCCGTGAAATGGCCAGAAATACCACCCTGTATTTGAAAAAAATTTTATCCCCCACACAAGAGGAAAAATTAAAACCCTTTGGGTATTAAATACCTACACAGTGAACCAGGGGAAAAATAAAAATTTATGGGGGGAAAAAAACACACCCTGAATTTGATTTCAAAATTACCCCAAAAAACAAAAGGGATAATTTAAAATTTTGGGGTTATACAAATACCCTACAGAAAAAATAATCAGTTTAAATTTCAGGCGTGTAGGGGGGCAGAAATACACCCCCAAACCCCCCTTGTATTTTATAGAGAATAACCCCAAAAATTTTAAAAAAAAACAAAATAAAAAAATGTGCTTCAAAAAAATGTGTTATAAAAAACACATTTTAAAAAGGTCTTTAAAACCGCGGAGGTTGCTTCGAAAAGGGTTTTTAGGTTTTTCCCGGTTTTACGGGGCCAAACTGTGGGTCTTTAAAAATTTTATCCTGTGCCCCCAACTGCACTACCTAGGCATTTCTGTGGGATTCCACTGGTCAATAAATCTGATTTTTCCCCCTTTTTGCTTTTAAATTTGGGTTTCTTTTGCCAGATAGGTCACTACCTTTCACAGTATTTTTTTCTTACCACTTTTTTGGTTAAAAGCAGGAAAAATGCAAAACATTACACAGGTCTCCTTGCAACAGAAAATTCAGTCCCCCAAAAAACAGAAGGGGTTTTAAAAAACTCACTCCAAGGGTTTTTGGGTTTTTCCCGGAGGGTTAATGCTTCCCAAAGTTTCTCACCCCTTTTCCTTTCAAAAACTGCATTAATAGTTATTTATAACGTTTCTCCCTCCATTCAGTTTTATTTTTACACAAGCCTGGAGGAAGGGGGCCCGAAAAGGGAAGGAGAATTGTGCAGCCCATTTTGTTTTGTGACCTTTTTAATTTAAAAAACATTTTTTTTTTTTTAAACCCCTTTTTTTGGCCCGGGAGTTTTTC
Organism: Phyllomedusa bahiana; assembly: GCA_025379985.1. Lineage (NCBI taxonomy): Eukaryota > Metazoa > Chordata > Amphibia > Anura > Hylidae > Phyllomedusa > Phyllomedusa bahiana. Next base: position 11,478 of record JAODAL010059645.1, read on the forward strand.
TGATAGGAGGGGACATTTTTCCCTTTTGTTTTTTTCAGTTTTTATTGCAATCACTGTTTTGGGTTTGTGTTCCCAGAATCTTTTTTTCCTATAACTTTTTAATTTGTTTTTTTTGAAATCCGGGGCGTTTTGTTTTTCTGCAAAAAAAGCTCAGTTTAAAGCATAATTGGGGTTATACAAAAATTTGATAGTAAATTTTCGCCTGTTGTCAGTGGTTTCAAAGGCCACCCTATTTTTTCAAAAATAACAATTTTAAAAAACCATTGCAATCCCTGTGTCTGGGGTTTGGGGAGAGAAGCTCAGTTGTAGGCAAAAAGGGGTTATAAAATATTTTATAGTAAATTTACCCGTAGCAGTGGTGCGAAAGGGTGCCATATTAATTTCCTATAAAAATTTTAAAAACTCTTATTTTCAGGGCCGTGGGGTCTTGGGGTTTGGGGCAGAGAGTTCAATTGTACGCAAATTTTTTTTTATACTTTTTTTAGGGAAATTGCCCTGTAGGGCAGTGGTGCGGGAAAGCCCCCCATATTAATTCATATAACATTTAAATACCTTATTGCAGGGCCCCTTTTCGGGTTTTGGGGGAAAGAGCTCAGTTGTAAAGCAAAATTTTGTTATACATTTTTTTATAGGGAAATTGGGGCCTTTTGTCATGGTGGGAAATGCCACCATATTAATCCATATAACATTTTTAAAAACTCTTTTGCAAATCCCGGGGCTTAATTAAAACAGAGAGCTAAATTGTACGCAAATATACCCTATTTTATAGTAGATGCTCCCTTTTTTAAATTTTCTACCTAACTACAAAAAACTTTCCCAAACTCTAATTAAACTAATGTGTAAGGATTTACAGCTAACGTAGAGCTTTTTTGTGAAAAAAATAGAAAAAATTTTTGCTGAGGGTGTTTGGGGCCCCAGGAAAAAACCCCCAGGTCCTATCCCCATGAGACCTGGGGAGCACTGAAGTGAACAGGAAAAGGGGTGTTCTATGTAAAACGAGGTTTTAGGGGGATTTTTTTCCCGCCAAACACAACCCTACACATCCCAGTCTGAGCGCACACCAATCTCCCCTTTCTCTATTCTGTAAAATGATTTGCTGCCGCCCCAAAAAAACAGGGAAATGCCGGGAAAAAGGGGCAATCTTAATAGATGAAAGCACAGATTTTATCCTAAAAATTTTCGCAAAGATCTAAAAAAATTTTGATCACCCCTAAAAAAATTTTTTTTGCCGTTTTTTAACCCTTTTTCGTAATAATCGCCAAAACTATACACAAAAAAACGGATTTTTAAAACAGAATTCCCCAAAAATTTTGGTTTTAAAATTAAAATCTCGGCCACAGTTAAAATTCCCCCACAGACGAAGTTGATGGAAATTTTAGGGGGTGTATTTGGAAAAAAATACACCCCTTTTATTTGGGCTCAAAAATTTTTCCCCCAAACAAGAGGGATAAATTAAAAACCCTTTTGGGTATTAAAACCCCCACACAGTTAACCAGAAAGGAAAAAAGAGGGGGTATTTTGGGGCTTTAAAAAAAAAAACCCCCCGTATTTGGGCTTTTAATTTCCCCACATAAAAAAAGGATAAAAATTTTAAACCCTTTTGGGGGTACGATTTCCCTAAAAGAAATAATTTAGATTTTAATTTTAGGCGTTTTAAAAGGGGCCCGAAATTTCACACACCCTGTATTTATAGAGAAATTTCCCCACAAACCTAAAAAAGAAAATAAATAAAAAAAAGCTTGCTTCGAAACAGGGGTTTTATATGACAAACACGTGAAGGTCTTTTCCGCTGAGGGGGTTGCTTCTGAAAAGGGTTTTTGTGTTTTGCCCGGTCTACGTGGGCCCCCTGTGGGTTTTTTAGAAGTTATCCCGTGCCACAGGGCTGAAAATACCTAGGCCCCTTCTGTGGGGTTGCCCTGGTCAATAAATTAGATCTTTTTGCTCTTCAATTGGTTCTCTTTCCCCGATAGGGGCCTTTCCCTTTTAAAAGTATTTAAATTCTTACCACTCGTTTTTTAAAAGAGGGAAAAAGCGAACATTACCAGGTCTCCTTTTCAACAGAAAAACAAAATCCCAAAATACAGAGTGTTTAAAAAAATCTCAAATCCCCAAATTCTTGTTAGCAAGGGGTTTCTGCTTTTTCCCAAAAGATTTCCACCTTTGGGCCCTTTTAATAAATGCGATTGAAAAAGTTCATTTATAACAGTTTCTCCCCCTCCCTTCAGTTTTTTTTTTTACACAAGCCGGGGGGGAGAGGGTCTGGGGAAAAGGGAAAGGGGGATTTTGTGCAAACTTTAGTTGTTCTGTGACCTTGAATTGAAAAAGCATTGTTTTTTTTACCACTTTTTTGGCCAGCAGATCTCTGATAGGAGGTGACATTGTCCCTTTTGTTTTTGCAGTTCTATTGCAATCACTGTGTGTTAGTGTTCCCAGAATCTTATACCTATAACTTTTTAATAGTTTTATTGAAGTCCGTGCGTCTGTTTGCTGCAAAGAGCTCAGTTGTACGCATATTGTGTTATACATATTTGATAGTAAATTGCGCCTGTTGTCAGTGGTGCAAAGGCCACCATATTATTCAAATATAACATTTAAATACTCATTGCAATCCGTGTGTCTGGTTGGCGTAGAGAGCTCAGTTGTAGGCAAATTGTGTTATACATATTTTATAGTAAATTGCACCTGTAGTCAGTGGTGCGAAGGCTGCCATATTAATCCATATAACAGTTAAATACTCTTATTGCATTCCGTGCGTCTGTGTGGCGCAGAGAGCTCAGTTGTACGCAAATTGTGTTATACATATTTTATAGTAAATTGCGCCTGTAGGCAGTGGTGTGAAGGCCGCCATATTAATCCATATAACATTTAAATACTCTTATTGCAGTCCGTGCGTCTGGTTGGCGCAGAGAGTTCAATTGTACGCAAATTGTGTTATACATATTTTATAGTAAATTGCGCCTGTAGTCAGTGATGCGAAGGCTGCCATATTAATTCATATAACATTTAAATACTCTTATTGCAGTCCATGTGTCTGGTTGGCGGAAAGAGCTCAGTTGTACGCAAATTGTGTTATACATATTTTATAGTAAATTGCGCCTTTAGTCAGTGGTGCAAATGCCGCCATATTAATCCATAGAACATTTAAATACTCTTAGTGCAGTCCGTGCGTCTAATTGATACAGAGAGCTCAGTTGTACGCAAATCATACATATTTTATAGTAAGTTACGCCTGTAGTCAGTGGTGTGAAGGCCGCCATATTAATCCATATAACTTTTTAATACTTCAATTTCACTCAGTGAGTCTCAGTTTGGCGCTAATCGTGCATTTGTACGCAAATTGTTTTACACATTATTTCATAGTAACTGCCACCTGTTGTCAGTTGTGGCAAAACCGCCATATGTAATCCATATAAATTTTTAATACTTCTATTTCACTCAGTGCATCTCAGTTTGGCGCTAGTTCAGCAACAAGAAAAAGATGAGGGCCAGCGTGGATGCAATTAAATTTGCTGCTTTATTTCTTGTACATGTAGCAGAGGGTACACAGAAAACACCAACGCGTTTCGGGCTATGTATTGAGCCCTTGCTCAGTTTGGCGCTAGTCATGCATTTGTACAATAGTTTGTTGAAAACTATCAATTGATAGTCCTACTGGGCAGTTGTAAATCTCAGGGACTGAAGTTCTTCCTTCACTGTTGATTTTATGTTACGGTTCTTCCACCAGACTACATTTCACAGATATTCTGTTTCTTATCCTAGTTGGCTGTTGGAAATTAGAGGGACTTAATTATAGCTGTGATTTGCCATCTTTCAATAAGAGACTGTCAATAACTCTTACAGACCTTTAAAATTTTTATATTTCTGAACATGGAGCGCACTGCAGATGGTAAGCGAGCAAAGAGGGGTGTGGGACATGGAGGTAGAGGTACCGGTGCTAGAAACAACACGCAAGCCAGCGGATTGTCGGTTGCATGACCATTGCCAATCTGTTCTTCAGTGGTTAATGCAACCTGCATCAAGCAGTCTTACCTCTTCATACTCCCAGTCACGGCCACAAATGTCATCATCATCATCGTCAGCATCCATCCAACATGAAGCGAAGGCAGACCAAATGTCAACTCATGTACCCACCACTGTGGATAATCCATTTTCTGAAGACCTCTTTGATGACAAAATGCAGTTGGGGTCAGATGGCATTTCAAAAGATCAAAAGGCCAAAGAAGAAGATTTTGTCTGCTCTGACGCCCAATCGCTGACACCATCAAAGGAGGAGAAGGAAGCCGGTCAATCGGCAAAAATCCTGGGTGGTCGGCAACGCCTTGCAGTGCCCTTTGCTTGTAGCCCGCAGCTCCAGGATGCAGAATGTCAGGACGAGGAAGTCCCCTGTGTTGCTGATAATGATGATGATGACATTATCAATGTGGTCTTTTCAGCAGAATTTGCTTGCAAGCGCTTCATCACTGGATGAGGAGGAAGACGATGGGGTAGTGTCAGTACAGATCCTGCCTCAAAAAGGGAGAGGGCGGTCGCACAAGTCTGCTGAGATTATTCCGCCAGTCATGATCAGTAGAAACACCGCTCTTCGCTTATCGCCGTCGAAAAGGTCCAGGACCTCTCAAGCCTGGGCCTTTTTTTATCAAGCCTCTGATTCACCCAGCGATGTCATAAGCCACTTGTGCTGTAAACGCATCAGAAGAGGGAAGAATCTTAGGTGTTTTACCACCACCAACATGTATAGTCATGCAGCGAATGCATGAGTTGAAATGGAGGGAACACTTGGCCAAAAAAGGCCACACCGGTCCCGGGTTTCCAACCACTGTCACACCCTCTGTCTCCGCCTCCTCCTCCTCCGCCACTTCCAAGACCAAGCATTCCTCAGCTTCCCATGTCTTTCAGCGTCATGAGCAAGAATCTGCCTCTGCATCAGCCTCCACCGTCGCCCGAGAACCACCACCACCGCCAAAGACCCATCCTACACTTTCTCCTTCCACCAGTTTGACCTGCACACCGTACAGTGACCAGTCTAGCATCCAGCCTTCTGTCTACCAGGTTTAAGAGCAGAAGTAACACTTTAACCCAAACCATCCTACAGCCAAAAGCCTGAATGTCGGAATTGCCAGGCTTTAGGCCTTGGAAATGTTGCCTTTCCGTCTGGTGGACACAGATGGGTTCCGCCACATCATGGCCCTTGCCTGCCCCCAGTACCAGATGCCGAGCAGGCATTTCATTTCCAGAAAAGCCGAAACTGCTCTGGCAGCCACGTGCCATCTAAAATCTCAAGCGCGTTGTCTGCATCTGTGTCCGGCAAAGTCCATCTGACCACCGATACATGGACTAGTAAGCATAGCAAGGCCACTTTATCTCTGTGACAGTTCACTGGGTGAGCTGGGTGGATGTCTCTGGTGGTGACGGTGGCTCTCAGGCTTGGCGCACGCTCTTCAAAACTGCAGGGATGGTGCAGGGTTCTTTCCCCCAAGGTCCTCTGGTGGCATCACATGCCCAGAGAAACCAGGCTGTGTTGAAATCTGTCTTGGAGACCATCCACACACAGGTCAGGAGCTGTAGACGACTCTTCTCAACGAGACCGAACGCTGGCTAGGTGACAAGAACCTTGTGCCAGGCAAGGTGGTGTGCGATAACGGTCGAAATTTGCTGGCCGCCCTTAAGATCGATAGGCTGGAGCACATCCCTTGCCTGGCACACGTCATGAACCTTGTCGTCCAGAAATTTCTAAAGCGCTACCCGGGTCTGGGCTGTCTGCTGAGGAAGGCTCGAGCTCTGAGCTCATACTACCACCGTTCGCACCCTGCTTCGTCCCGGCAGGTTGCGTTACAGCTTGTCCTCCCCATCAACCGTCTCATTGTTGACGTGGCAACATGCTGGAATTCCACCCTCCACATGCTCCAGCAATTGTGGCAGCAGCGCATTGCCATTATGCAGTACAAAGTGACACATAGCCTGGCAAGCAGTGCTGCGGACCTCGGGGTGTTGGGGCCACCGAGAGTGGAGGCAGGTGAAAGAGCTCTGCACCATCCTTGAGAGGTTTGAAGAAGCCACCAAAATGGTCAGTGTGGACAATGAGCATTGTGGTGATCTTAGTTCTGGAACAAGTTTTGGACACTCTGAAACAGCATGTCCCACCAGCAGCGGAGGAGGAGACGGACACAGATGCGGACACAGAGCCTTTCTCGCCATTGAATCCAGAAGGCCCCACAGTTTCACAACTTTATCGGTCTACATTAGGCAGTGGTTCGGGGTCCAGGGCTTTGCAAGGCGGCGCCTCAGCTCTCAGGGTACATCATCTGAGGCAAGTCAGGGCTGTGTTTAAGCTAAGGCAGAGGAGGAGGATGAGGTTTTCCTGGACACGACGTTCCAATGTCCCCGCCCTTTGGGAAAGAGGTTGGCATGGATTTGAGGCGGAGGAGGAAGAGGAGGAAGATCAGTTTGCTAGTGCCCCTCAACCCAGAGGCTTGGGAAATCACTCACATGAGTGCTTGGATTCTCCATTTCCTCCAACATGAGCCTCACATTAAGGCCATCAAAATGAACAACAGTTACTGGGTGGCCACCCTCATTGATTCCCTTGTACAAAACGAAACTCAGCACTTTCCTTCCACCCACCCAAATTGAGAGTAAAATGCAGGAATTGGAGACCGTGCTCATTGATCAACTGGAGGGCATCTGTTATGTTTTGCTTCACATTTTCAAATGTCTCGGTGGAACAAGGGGCGTAACGTGCAGCGGTAGGTGCCAAGTAGCCATATGGGCAGCACAGCAAGCATTGGGCGAAAACTTAATGGGTGCCTTTATTTACCCCTCACCAACCAGTAAGCAGGGCAACACGACACAAAGAGGGGTTAAAGTCTGGTCCGAAAAATCGGGGGTAAAAACCGTATTTTTGGAAAATGTGCCGGACCATTTGATTTGGGGTATCAAAAAAGTAAAGGCCGAGCTTGCTTGTATGCCATGGGTTTTCCTGCCAGCGCAGGTCTATCGAGGGGGCCTCATTACGACAATGCACCCGGCTTTCCCCCGATATGTAAATCTTTTGATTTCATCAAGATGAATCAGGCGTGGTCTTATGATGTTGTGGCCCCAATTGGAGGTATGATTAGTTCGGTCTATTCCATTCCTTTCCAAAAGAAATAACCCTATTAAAAAATTTTTTTTAATTTTGATCATTTCTTCTCCCCAATTTTTTTTCTAAGTCCCCAAAAGGTTATTTTGCTGTTTTGTGTTTAGGAGATTAAAAAAGACCCCAAATTTGTACATGGTTTCAAAAAAAAAAAACGTATTCCTTTTTCTCATTTTTATAAAAATTTTAAGAAATGTCAATGGTTTTTGGGTAGGTGTGTGAGTCAGCTAAAAATAAAGGCCCTTTTGGGAAACGAATGTGGGTTAAATTTGGATTTTCCCTCAAAATTTTTAACGTGGTGGAAGTTTTTTTTTAAAATTTTTTGGGTATTTTCCCTGAAAAAATACGCTATATCTAACATTTGGGTTAGTGGACCCCTGGAGCCCCGAAGGGGGGTGGCAACAAGCGCAGGGAGCGGAGTTAAGTAGGTCCCGGTTTTTACCAGGCCCCGGCCGAGGTGCGGGGGTACCAATGTGAAAAGAGAATTAGTGGGGGCAGGAGGAAGGTCGGGCAGGAGCGAGTTGGAGGGGAAAAAATGAAAGAGGTGGTACGGGCAAGGCATGAACCACTTAAGGAAACTTTTTTTAAAAGCCGAGGAAAATAGATCCGCGGGGAATACCAGGGACCGAACCAATTATAGGTGAGCTTTTTGGCAATTAGAAATTATGGCGCGCTGGCCCTTTTAAAATTTACAAGAACGGGCGGGCCCTTAGGGGAGCGGGGCGCGCCTCGGCGGAAAAGGTGGTACGGGACAGGACCCGGGTTGGTGGTAGCAGGCGAGTTCCCCACAGCCCTCCGCAGCAGGGGATACTTCTCAGCAGGAACCCGAGGGGTCCAAGGGTGCGCTTGCCCCCGAAAGCCGGAGCGCGGCCCCATCGAAAGTCCAAAGGGAGTATTATAAAAAATGTGGTTTTTAAACAAATTTTTTTCTTACAATTGTCAAATTGGAGAAGGGTCATGTTTGAATTTTTGGGGGCTGGTACTGTGAAAATACAGCTGTATACGGTCCTATTGTAAAAATGTGGTTTAAAAAAGTATTTGTTCTTCACAATTGCAAATTGGCCAAAGGGTCTTTTTTTGTTTTTTTGGGGGGGGGTGCTGTGAAAACCGCTATACCACAGGTCCTATTGTAAAAAAAATTGTTTTTTAACAGACATTTGTTCTTACAATTGTCAAGTGGTGAAGGGTCATTTTTTAAATTTTTAGGGGGCATGGGCTGTCAAAAACAGGAATAGGTGGGGACACGGTTAGGAAACATTTTGCAAAATCACTTGTTTTTGCAAGATTTTTAACATAGCTAGCAATCCTGTAGTGAAACAACCATTTAAAACAATTAAAGTGTTTTCTAGAATTAAAAATATAAAAAAACTTGCATGTACAAAAAAGGAAACCAAAAAATTCCCCTGATTTTTTTACAATGGAAATAAGGAAGATTGAACGATGTAGGTTTTTTAGAGGAAAGGGTATGGAGACATTCGCCACCCCCAAAAAAGAGACAATTTCCCCCAGCACGTTGAGTAAAATGGAAAAAGAAAGACAGAAAAGGGCCCATGGGGGGGGAAAGGAGGTCAACCACCCGCTTTTTCCCAATGAAACCTTGGTCCGCACTTCAGGGGAAAGCTTTCGTGAGGCAGAAATTTTTCAAGCGCTACCCCGGTCTTGACTGTGTACTGAGGAAGGTGGGGGTTTAGCTCGCACTTGTTCGCACGATGTTTTTTTTTGCTGCTTATAAGGGCATTTTTTCTGTGTTAATAGATGTGGGCCCGCCTGAGTCTACCGCACCCCCCGTAACTCGGGGCCCGCAAGCGACCTGCGGTTAAAGATGCGGTTTCTAGCCTGGGCTCTCATGCCCCACTGTAAGTGTGGCCCCGGAAGCTGAACCTCCCCTTTTTTAAACAGGGTGAGATGGCAACGTAGATGTCACCCCGGGGGAATTTAAAAATTTTCGGTTTTATTTTTTTGGGGGGCAATAAAATCCCCTTATCTAGAAACTGGCAAGTCTCATTTGACGTAAAATGTTAATACTTTTTGAACATGATTTAAAAATTTTTCCCAAAATTTTTTTGAATTTAGTAGATAAAACAGTTTTTTTCATTTTTTTTTTGGTTATTGACATGTAGCTTGGTTTTTCTTTCACAAAATTAAATAAGGGAATTGAGTTTTAGTAGCTATTTTTTATTTTGCTGATATGATGTCTTTAGACCAATACCCCCTCTGTGTCAATCTATAATCTATTATTTTTTCTTCTTTTTTATAATCTTCCCCCTTTGGGTGATGACTTTAGCCTGACATAATCCCTATGGATGGTTTGAGTATTATGTGAATGGCAGCTATTTGCTTTTAAGATGGAATTTCCATCATTGGGTTTGCGGTAAAGTGTTGTAATTACTTCTTTTTTAATCCCCCCAAAAAATATCCAAAAGGGTTCCCCCAAAGGGCCCTGTGCCCGGGAAACGCAGATTGAAATGGTTACAATTTATGTACTCCATAAACTGTGGTATGAGCGTCACATCGCGACCCCAAATGATCAAGAGGTCGTCGATGTAGCGCCCATACCACAGGATACAGTCCCCAAATGGGTTATTCACATTGAAGACGGCGTGGTGCTCCCACCACGCCATCATCAGATTAGCCGGGGGGGGGGGGGCCCGGGGGAGAAAGTAGTCCCTTTGGAGCAACCCCCTAGTTGGAGAAAAGAATAGCCCATTAAATTCAAAGTAAATTGCTTTTTCGGAGTTATTTTTTAAAA